>ML363139.1:0-28962 GCA_005239505.1 Nicotiana paniculata | reverse complement strand
GTGTAATACCCCAAATTTATATTTGCAACGCCCGTTTAGTCTTTTTATAAGACATAGTTGAGCATGATCAGCCACCACATTAGCCTTTACCGAGTGGTACAAAATGGTGATATCATAATCCTTAAGTATCTACTACCACCTCCGCTGACGCAAGTTAAGATCCTTTTACTTGAACAGATTCTGCAAACTCCGATGATCGGTGTAAATCTCACAAGGAACACCGAACAAATAGTGGCGCCAAATTTTCAGGGCATGAACAATAGCTGCTAACTCAAGGTCATGGACATGATAGTTCTTCTCATGCACCTTCAACTGTCTGGACGCGTAGGCAATCACCCTACCGTCCTGCTTCAACACTGCGCCAAGAAAAATATGTGACGTATCATAATATACAGTGTAAGATCCCAAACCTGTAGGCAATACCAATATTGGGTTGTAGTCAAAGCTGTCTTGAGATTCANATTGATTAAACATTAGTTTAGTATTTTATAGACCCAATTGATACGTTCAATTCTCTGTGGGATCGACTTTGGGTGTAATACCCCAAATTTATATTTGCAACGCCCGTTTAGTCTTTTTATAAGACATAGTTGAGCATGATCAGCCACCACATTAGCCTTTACCGAGTGGTACAAAATGGTGATATCATAATCCTTAAGTATCTACTACCACCTCCGCTGACGCAAGTTAAGATCCTTTTACTTGAACAGATTCTGCAAACTCCGATGATCGGTGTAAATCTCACAAGGAACACCGAACAAATAGTGGCGCCAAATTTTCAGGGCATGAACAATAGCTGCTAACTCAAGGTCATGGACATGATAGTTCTTCTCATGCACCTTCAACTGTCTGGACGCGTAGGCAATCACCCTACCGTCCTGCTTCAACACTGCGCCAAGAAAAATATGTGACGTATCATAATATACAGTGTAAGATCCCAAACCTGTAGGCAATACCAATATTGGGTTGTAGTCAAAGCTGTCTTGAGATTCAGAAAGCTCTCCTCACACTCCTCTGTCCACCTGAACGGAGCACCCTTCTAGGTCAGCCTGGTCATAGGTTCTACAATAGATGAGAATCCCTCTACAAAACGACGGTAATACCCCGCCAAACCAAGAAAAATACGGATCTCCGTAGCTGAAGATGGTCTAGGACAACTCTACTGCCTCCACCTTCTTCGGATCTACCTTGATCCCATCACTCAATACTACATGACCCAAGAATGCCATTGTGTCTAGCCAAAACTCACACTTCAAAATTTTTGCATATAACCTCTTTTCTCTCAAAGTCTGGACAGTCCTCAGGTGCTGCTCATGATCCACCCGAGTCCGGGAGTATACCAAAATGTCGTCAATAAACACAACGACGAAGGAGTCAAGAAAAGGAAAGAATACACTGTGCATCAAATGCATAAAGGCTGATGGGGAATTAGTCGGCCCAAAAGACAAAACAAGAAATCATAGTGACTATATCGGGTCCTGAAAGCAGTCTTCCGGATATTTGGCTCCCGAATCTTCAACTGATGACAACCTAAACGCAAGTCAATCTTGGAAAACACCCTGGAACCCTGTAACTAATGAAGTAAGTCATCAATACGAGGCAATGGATACATGTTCTTCACTGTAACTTTGTTCAACCGACGATAATCAACACACATACATATAGAACCACCCATTTTCTTCACAAACAAGACTGGATCCCCCCAAGGTGACACACCGGGCCGCATGAAGCCCATATCAAGAAACTCCTGTAACTAATCCTTCAACTCCTTCAACTCAGGAGGAGCCATAAACAGGATCCATACGGTATAGAGGAATAAAGATGGGTTGAGTGCCCGGCAACAAATCAATGTCAAAATCAATATATCTGTCGAGTGGCATGCCCGGAAGATCAGCTGGAAACACATCTGGGAAGTCCCTCACTACTGGAACTGACTCAACTATAAGGGTATTAATACTGACATCTCTCACATAAGTTAAATACACGTCACACCCCTTCTCAACCATTTGTTGAAGCTTAAGTAATGAAATAACCCTATGGGGAGTATACTCTAAGGTACCTCTCCACTCTAATCGGGGTAAGCCTGGCATAGCCAGTGTCACGGTCTTAGCGTGACAATCAAGAATAGCATAATGGGGCGACAATCAATCCATGCCCAAGATAACATCAAATCTGCCATGTCGAGTAGTAATAAATCAGCTCTGGTCTCAAAACTACTAAAAGCAATCAAACACGACTGATACACGTAGTCCACACCAAGAGAATCCCATACAGGAGTAGACACATAAACAGGGGAACTCAAAGAATCCCTAGATACGCCCAAATGTGGGGAAAAATAAGATGACAACATATGGATATGTAGAGCCTGGGTCAAATAATACCGACGCATCTTTATGATAGACTGGAACAATACATGTAATGATAAATTCGGAAGAAACTGCCTTTGTACGAGTCGAAAGAACATAATACCTGATCTGGCCTCCCCGACCTCCACCTCGAGCTAGCTGAGAAGGTGGGGCGGTAGCTGGTGCTGGAAGCATGGAGGCATGAGGACCCGGTGGAGCACGTGGTGTCTAAGAAGTCTGTGGAGGTGCAGCCCTCCTAAGTGTGGGGAAATCCCTCACCATATGGAGAGTGTCACCACACTCAAAACAACCTCTCGGAAGGGGGGGCTGTTGTGACTGAGTCAGGCCAGGTCTGCAGGACTAGCCGTTGATAGCACCCCGAGCAGCGTGACTCACATAACCCCTACCATGGCGAGCTGCTGGGGCACGAGATCCAGAATAAGAACCAGTATCTCGAGACCTCGTGGACTCTCTCTCCTCTCTATCCCGGGAAAGCATTCCCTGCACTCTCCTGGCAATACTCACAACCTGCTGATAAAAGATATCCCTCTCTAACTCCCTGGACATACTGATCCCGATGCTGAGGTGGAGTCCCTCAATAAAGCGACAAACTCTCTCCCGAACTGTGGCAACCAAGGCCGGTGCATGTCAGGCCAAATCACTTAAACAAACTGCATACTTTGACACCGTCATAGAACCCTAGCGCAACTGCTCAAACTCTGTGTGCCACACATCCTTAAGGCTCTGAGGGACATACTCCCTCAAAAACATATCAGAGAACTGAGTCCATGTGAGTGAAGCTGCCTCGTTCGGACTACTCAGCTCATAAGCACGCCACCACTGATAGGCTGCTCCTCTAAGCTGGAAAGTGGTAAAAGAAACCCCACTCGTCTCCGCTACACCCTTAGTACAGAGAAAATGATGACACTCCTCTAGAAAACCCTGAGCATCATCTTAAGCCAATCCGCTGAAGGTAGGTGGGTGGTACTTATTGTACCTTTCAAGTCCGAGCTGCTCTGCCTCAAAAGCGGTTGCCCTAGTCTCATACTTAACCGGAACAACCGGCGGCATAGGAATGAACTTTGGGGCCTGATCAACCTGGACCCTCTGTTCAGGAGTACGAGCTGCGGGAGTCTGTGCCCCTCCCCTTGCCTAAGATGTGGCGGCAGCTAATAGAATCAATCCATTCTATACTAAGGTGCAAAACATGCGCATGAACTGGGCTAAAGTCTCTTCGAAGGATAGTGCAACAATAGGAACCTATGGGGCCTGCCCTCCAACTGAGTTACTGGGGGCTCCTCGGTCGCAGATCGCGTGGGTGCTCTGGCTACACCACGTGGTCGTCGTCAACCCCAGCCCCGGCCTCTGGCGGTTCTAGCAGGGGGCGTGGGTGCCTGATCGTCAGATCTCCCAGTTCGGGTCCTCACCCTCTATGAGAAGAATAGAATAGAGAAATTTTATAATTTGATGTCAATAACTCGCACAACAAGGAATCAAAAGAAGTATGATTGTTCCTAACAGTTCCATAGCCTCTCGAAGATAAGTACAGACGTCTTCGTACCGATCCGCGAGACACTAATAAACCGGCTTGTGAGTCACGATACCTATGAAACTAGAGCTCTGATACCAACTTGTCACGACCCAAATCTTCCCTCTGTGAATCGTCGTGATAACACCTAGTCTCTACGACTAGGTAAGACTAACATTTGCGGACTTGAAATGAAAACATGAAATTCAACAAGTAACGGCAACAAATAATTTAAATAAGCAATTGAGATGCCACTCGGCATATAAAATAGTCAACTCTCGAAATATACATAACACTCCAAAAACCCGAAACACCGTAAGTCACAAGCTTCTACAAAGTTCTAATTGTTCCATACATCACTGTCTATAGAAATAAGAGAAGAATGAACACAAGGGAACAGCGGGGGACTCCGAGGATCTGCGCACGCGCGCAGATGCACCTTGAAGTCTCCGATAAATAGCAACGACTGCAACTAAGGACGAGACTGGTACGAAGAACCTGGATCTGCACACGAAAAACATGTGCAGGAAAGGGCGTGAGTACACCACAATGGTACCCAGTAAGTGCCAAGCCTAACCTCGATTGAGTAGTGACGAGGTCAGGGCCATACTGGTATATAAATATTACAGCAAGGCAGAATAAAATATTGCAGTAAAATAAAGACTGAAATCTAACAAGAATGAAGTCATAGAAAGTAACAGCTCAGTATACAGAAATAAGAACAGGGATCTCCCGAGATACCGTCTCGTAGTCCTAAACATAAATGTGTAGGAGGATCCCCTGGAATACCGTTCCGTAGTCCCAAATTAAATATGCAGGGGGGATCTCCCGGAATACCATTCCGTAGTCCCAAAAGTAAATACACAAAACATGGGAATCTCCCAGATTACCGATCCATAGTCCCAAAGTAAATACACAACTCAAACAATAGAATTCAACACCTACAACACGAAATCCTACAATTTAGACTAAGGACAAGTGAAGGAAAAGTAAGAAAATTCACTAAACATGCTGCACGGAGTTTAGATAAAAAATTAAAGCAAGTAGGCATGCTATTTTAATCTAATAGGATACTACACATGCTGATATGTCTCAAATAAGAAGGAAAACATGTTATTACTTAACAGAAATCGAGTTTTTACAACAAATTAGCCCGTGTACGTACTCTTCACCTCATGTACACAGCGCTCACATATCAAAACAATAAAAAATCCTAAGGAGATTTCCCCCGCACAAATTAGCCCAGGCATCGCACCTGCACACTACAATCCACATCTGCGGACGCGCTTCTGCTCTCAACCGTCCGCTTCTGCGGAAAGTTGACCACCTCAGCTTCCTCACTTAATCCGCTTCTGCGAGAACCATACCGCATCTGCGGATGCGCAAATGCGACCCTCATCTCGCATTTGCGCTCACAAGATCTCAATACCAAAAGTGCACCTGCGCCTTTCCCTCCACATGTGTTACTCCGCACCTGCGGTCTCCCCACTGCAGGTGCGGAACACCAGAAACTAGCAACATCAGAAATTGCATAAGTCCAATTTTTTCATCGGTTAAGCACCCGAAACTCACCGAGGCCCCCGGGACCTCAACCAAACATAACAACCAATCCTAAAACACCATAGGAACTTATTCGAGCCTTTAAATCACATCAAACAACGTAAAATCTCGAATCATGCTCCGATTCAAACTTAAAGAACTTGAAACTTCCAAATTCGACAACCGATGCCGAAACCAACCAAACCACGTCCGATTGACCCCAACTTTTGCACACAGGTCATAATCAACCCTACGAACCTACTACAACTTACAGAATCTGAATCCGACCCTGATATCAAAAACTCCACTACCGGTCAAAATCTCCAAAACTTCGACTTTCACCATTTCAAGCCTAAATGAGCTACAGACCTCCAAAACACAATCCGGATGTTCCCCTAAGTCCCAAATCACCTAACGGAGCTAACAGAGCTGACGAAACTCCATTCTGGAGTCGTTTTCACATAGTTATGACTATGGTCCAAGTCCTAGGGCTTAAGCTTCCGTTTTAGGGACTAAGTGTCCCAAAACACTCCAAAAACCAAAACGAAACCTCCCGGCAAGTTAGAATAGCAAAAATAGACATGGGGAATACAATTAATTAGGGATTGGGGCTATAACTCTCAAGATTACCGACCGGGTCGTCACATACCTCTTCCAGCAGATCGGTATGTTCTTTCTGAGTCGCGTCCAACTCGGCCCGATGACTCTTAGCCTCTTCCTTGCGTTGCTCACCGAGAAGTTTGTACATATCTCTCTCCTAAATAAGATCTTTGGATTCAGCCTCGAGGAGACTTAACTCTTCTCGATATCGAAGGAATGCCTCATGGTGAAGCATCGAGGCCTGCGAATACAAGGAATAATATTAAGATCATTAAGTAACCAAAGATGGAAAATTAAAAGGTTTTGTAACACCTTACCTGATTCAACGCCTTCTGTGCTTTGTTGAACGAGCATGGAGAATCTACCTTTTTCATCTTTGTCTGGTCTTCTTTAGTCACCAGGCAATGGAGGTAACTAGCTACCCCGACAGGCGCGGAAAGGACCTGGGCGTCTTCCTGGACTAAGATAATGATCGACCGCTTCCGATCGGGATCGACACTCGAGGAAGACAACCAATTGACCAATCTCGGGCTCGAACTAGACCCACATGTTCCCGAGAGAGGACTTTTTCTTGGTACTTCTAAGTCACCCAATCCGGTGAAATCTTCCATAGAAATAGAATACACGCCATCTGAAAAGCTTCGGAGGGGATCGTTCGCTCCTTGGAACCCCTCATTTGAACGTTGAGCTTTGCCGAACATTGAGTCTGTGAAAAAAGACGATCTTGTTATATCGATGATGCCGAGTGGAGCAGAACCAGCATCTTGAGGGTTCTCTACCCTCATTGATGCATCGGCCTCTTGCATTTGGGAGAGATTGGCCTCTACCGTCCCCCCTTAGGTTGATGCTCGTTCTTCAAGGATCGATGGATCCCTGGCCACTAAAATTTCATTCTTTTCAGACTCATACCTGAGCCGGTAGAGGGAGTCTGAATCAAGTATACGGGAGCTGGAGGTTTCTTCTGTCATGCGGATCAGCCTCCTCCTTGGTTTCTTCTTCTCTGAGCTCGGGGAGCTCGGAGCCCTCCTCCTCTTCTTTTCTTCGGCCAGATCTAGAGAAGGAGATTCAACAGACATGTCCTCTTCACCAGCCGAAGGCCTCATTTGACATCCTTGGACAAGCCTGTAAAAAGAAATAAAACAAGTGAGGACTTAATCATGCAAAAGAGAAACAAAATATTACTCATGAAAGATCTCACCATGCGAACAGGCCTCCCATCGGCCCTTTGAAATCTCACGCCACGAACACTCGGATTAAGGCCTTTGTGATGCAATTCCATCGACCCACTCATTGAGTCGAGGAACTGTATTCGGGATCCAAGCAATAGCTGCACCGCCCCATAACACCGATAAGAAGAAATGAAAAGGCGATAAATAAAATCTTGGAAGAAAAATTATACTTACGTGACATGTTCCACTTCTCAGGGAACGACATATGCTCGGCCGGGATCAAGTCTGAGGTCCTCACTTGAATGAAATGGCCTAGCCAACCTCGATCCCTATCTTCGTCGATACTCGAGAAAGGGGCTTTACTAGCCCGTCAGGCAAGCTTGATCAGACCCCCCGGTAGAGTCGGGGACTGTATAAACGCATTAGGTGCTTTACTATCCCGTCAGGCACCCTTCGATCTTTCTTACAAAGAAATGAAGGAGGATTATGATCCTCCAGAAAGAAGGGTGAATTTGACCAAGGGTTACGTCGTATCTTTTGCAAAAGTCGGTGTTAACTGGGTCGAAGGGGCCCAACGTGAAGGAATAAGTGCAAACACTTAAAAATATCTCGACATGAGTGGTGATGGCTTCATCATGTTCGAGAACCACCACATGTTTGTCAGCCCTATTACAATTATTTTTGACTTCGGACAAAATGTCCTCGGTGATCGAACAGATATATCTCGAGACCTCCTCGAGCCGGTCTGGTACGGTGGAGGGCTTTTCGACCTTAAAGTCAGCATTGACCGAGCACCCCCTGGGGATAAACATTTTTAGAGGAGGTTCCGATAGCGGTTCGTCAGCAACAGTAAGCGAAACGGTCTCCTCAATATCCGGTCGCGAGGCAGAAGAAGTTTTTTTTTGGGGAACAATTTTTGAAGTCTTTGCCATTTCTTTGAAAATGAAGGAAAAAGAGGAAGTTAAAAGAGTATACCTGATGGTTTGGGAGAAGACAGAACATAAGTTCTTATAAAAAGATCTCAAAGTAACCAAAATATAAATTCTTGGAAGTATTGAAATTTCTAAGGAAAGCGGAGTTAGGATTGGAAGATCATGTCGTTTCTCGTCGTCTGTTCTCCGAAAAATGAGGGGACTATCTCTATATGGTCGAAATCGAGCTCGCCTATGACATGTAGGCTCCGAATATGACAACCAAGGACTGAAGCTCGACCCTGAGTCCACCAAGCTAGAACCCGGGGCCAGAACACCTGCCTTCGAGAATATTGAGTCCCTGATCCCGAAGTCGGCCTTAGCCCCGATTGAGGTCGAAGAAACATTGTTAGCATAACCAACAGAAGATCGAAATATCCGTGACCGGCCGGATATTACGGCGGGGATCTCGGCGCGTATCAGTAAGAAACCAACAATCAACAAATCAAGGGATTTTACCTTTTATGAATTGTACCTAAAGTAGGACTCCTTTACTATATAAAGAGGGACCTGATAATTCATTGGAGACATGGTAACACACATTCCAAAGCAATACATTGTTATTCTCTTTAAGTTTTTATCATTCTCTTTAAGCTCTTGTTCTTCTGTATCCTGACACCGATCAAAGCGTAGCTGGCTCGAGGGTGATTAACCTTCTCAGGCTAAGACTGTTCAATTCGTGTCTTTTGCATTTATTTTATCAGTATTTATTTCAACTGTAATCTGACTTATAGTTTTGTATCAAGTTAGTTCATGTATCCTTAAAACCACTTACAAATTTAATTGTTATCCGATTTAGAGGGTAAACACAAGTAACCTTAAAAATGAGTCAAATTGCTGACAAGACTAATCAACTACTCCACAATGCTAATGCTCAAATTACGCATTGTTATAGGGAGAGACCAACCAAATAGGAGATTGGTTAGCCAAAATGGCCGCCAAGTCTTAAGATAGAACTTTCTACTTCTCAAATCTGTAGCTACCTAAGGGAGCTAGGGGCTTTTCAAATGGATAAAAGCCAAATTTCGAGTAATAGAACTAAATATGACTGGGCAAACTTTTTTGTTAGCTAGTATTCTTGCATTGTAGGGGCAGATGCACTTGCATTTTTGTAGTCACCGATGCTTTTTTATTTTTGAAGGATAATCTTTACCCTTATTTTGTATGAAAGATAACTATCTTTTTTTTATTAATACAGCACCCGCATAGAACCGGTAAAAAAATAATTCCCTCGCAGTCATGAAATAATAGTATTTAATAAGGGGTGGCACTATTTTATTGGTGGTTGATAGGTTGAGTAATTTTTCATCTTCGCCGTGAAGGGTGTGCTTGGCTGTGAACTACGTACAACCAGCGATAAGTGAGAATTTGAAGTTTATGTGTTTACAATTATAATCCTTATAAATAATTGAGTTCTAAATTAATAATTTGTGTATATTCAATGAATTTCTTAAAAAAATATAAGATTTAAACCATAGCTACTGGATTTGAAGAATAACAGTTCCTTAAAGAGTCGTGAATTACTACGACGAGTAATATTTAATTAACATGCCACTATTTTATAGTTTTTGTTGAGTAATTTTTCGTTTTCAACATGTGTAAAAGTTTCAAATTTAATCTGGTTGCACATTTGGGAAAGAACTAAAACTGCGTTAAATCATAAACATAATAAACTTTCTTTCGCGGTTGAGAAAGGCACAAAATAGTTTTAGTATTTTTGGATTTTAACTCAAACTAGTTCTATTACTTTCACACGGAACACTAATAGTCTATATTCTTTAGTGAAGTGGTACACTTTTAGTCTCCATGTTTGATATGAAAAAAAATATTTTCTGGGCTATTTTAGGGCTTTTCTCGAGATTTCCACAAGGAGACGAGTGATATTAATATGAAATGAGATGTATCACTTATCCTCTATTATCCTCTATGACTGAGATGTATCACTGCCTGCCAGATTCCCACATCCTTATCTTCTCCATTGACACAATACTGCTTGCCAATACTCTCGTATATATAGTTTCTGGGAAAAGCTTATACAAAACACAAAGAGAACGAAAGCTAGTTTGAAAAAAGAAATTAAAAAAAAAAAGCTCGATGCAATGGATGTCGTTGCATTTTCTCTTTCTCTATTGATTATTATCATGTGTTTCACTTACTCTACATGGTGGTACCTTACAAAAAGATGGTGCAAAAGCTCAGCACCAACAAATTGGCCTCTCTTTGGAATGTTACCTGGGCTTATTCGAAACGCTCACCGTGTCCATGATTTTGCAACTTCTATTCTTGTTGAAACTGGGGGCACATTTGAGTTCTATGGTCCTGTACTTACCAATTTGAATATGTTAGTTACTAGTGATCCTGCTAATATCCACCATATCCTGAGTAAAAATTTCTCAAACTATCCAAAGGGTCTTGAATTCCAAAAAATATTCGATATTTTAGGAAATGGAATCTTCAATGTAGATTCCGAATTATGGGAAATTCATAGGAAGACCACCATGTCTTTAATGAGTCATCCCAAGTTCCAAACTTTGTTAGAGAGGAACATGTGGGATACTATTGAAAAAGGGCTCCAACCAATTCTTGATACTTTTGCAGAACAAGGCACACTGTTTGATTTGCAAGATATTTTTCAAAGATTCACTTTTGATGCTATTAGCAAATTATTACTTGACCATGATCCAAAAAGTTTATCTATTGGTTTGCCTCATGTTCCATGTGAAAAAGCGTTCAACGATACTGTGGATGCACTTTTATATAGACACATTTTACCAAAAGGCTGTTGGAAATTGCAAAGATGGCTTCAAATTGGAAAAGAGAAGAAGCTCATTCAAGCATGGGAAGCTTTTGATCAGTTTCTATACCCGCGCATTTCATGTAAGCAAGAAGAGTTGATGAACAAAATAATCAAAGACGAGGACTTGGACTTATTTACTGCCTATATTAAAGCATACAATTTATGGAAGAAGGGAGATAATACGGGTAATGTACAAGAATTTTTGAGGGATACTTTCTTAAATTTGATGCTTGCTGGAAGAGACACTACAAGTGCAGCTATTACTTGGTTTTTTTGGCTCTTAGCTGAAAATCCCTTGGTAGAGACAAAGATTAGGGAAGAGATTCAAGAACAATTGCAACCAAAAGAAGGTGAAAACCTCAAGTTTTTCAACATAGAAGAAACACGAAAACTGATCTATTTACATGGTGCGTTGTGTGAAACTCTTCGGCTATTTCCATCCGTTTCTTTGGAACATAAGGTTCCACTTGAATTTGACATTCTTCCAAGTGGTCACCATGTCAATCCAAACATGAGAATTGTGCTATCATTCTATACAATGGGGAGAATGGAAACTATATGGGGAAGAGATTGCTTAGAATTCAAGCCAGAGCGATGGATTTCAGGACAAGGAAAGATCAAACACGAACCATCTTTTAAATTTCCAGCATTTAATGCTGGTCCAAGGACTTGTCTAGGGAAAGAAATGGCATTCATTCAGATGAAAATGATAGCAGCCACCATCATATACAGTTACCATATCCAACTAGTTGAAGCTCAAACCATTTCTCCAAATTCTTCTATAATTGTTCAAATGAAACATGGTCTGAAAGTTAGACTCGTCAAAAGGGTTAATCTTGGTCCGAATTAAAAGACATGCTAGATTGGTTGAATCAATCAACCCTTTCATTCATGGAAGGGATGGTTGAATCTTAAACTAGTATCTGCTTGAAGTTTGCTAACTGCTTAGATGGATTCTACCCTTTAGTTTTTACTTTCTTTTTCAAGGTATTAAATCTTGTCTTCATCTTAGTTATCTACTTTTGGAAAATAAGCTACTTTCCAAAAGTAGTATGTTTGCCTGTCCAATAATTGTGGATCGTGCACAGCTAATGCAGGTCAAATCATTACTCCTCAGTTCGCACCTGTTTTTTCTTTTCTCTTTTGGTCCTAGATCAGCCACGCCACCAAAATTAGGGGTCCAACAAATTTATATATTATATTAAAAGGAGAATAGTGAAGTATATGGTTAAGCCAAGTGGCAAGCTAATAAGAAGTCACTTGGCAGTTTTAAGACAATATTACAAATTTGAATTATAAATGAAAAAATAATTAATGGAAGTAGTTTAAGAAATCTTATACTCAATCTAAATAAATCTTAGACAAATCTAATCTATATATCTACATTTAAATTTATATTATATGTATACTTGTAGCTAAATCTATATTTATATCAATATTGATCCACCCATAAATTTCTTTTCTCTATTAGCTAGAAATATGGAGGTAGAAAATTAACTAAAAATTATAATTAAAAAAAAATAAAAAAGTGTAGAAAGACGTAGATTGAGATAACCCGTAACAATTTATACTTTGGAGTAAGTTAAAATAAAATTAAAATTTACTTAAGATATTAAAGATTTATTAAGTTTAATAATTAAATAAATTCAAGCGGCAAAATAAGATCTTACTTAAAGTATATAAATTATTTATAAGGTAAGAAAAAATTAAATATCCTACTTCATAATTAATATCTAATGTTATATAATTTTGTCTGAGAAGTTTATATCTTAAGGTTATTTGCACATGATTCAAACAACCTACATCACAATTTAACATGATTTATGTTCGCGCATCGCATGAGTACTAATACTAGTAATATTTAATTTATAATACAAACAATGGGGACCTCCAAGACTTCCGTCAGTACGGGTGAAGGGGCAATGAAGATTCAAATATACTCCGTCCGTTTCAATTTAGGTGAAGATATTTCTTTTTTAGTCTTTATCAAAAAGAATGATCTTTTCTTTTCTATTTGGAAACAATTTACTTTTATACAATGATTTATAGTCACATAAAATATATGTGATTCATTTTACACATAAGTACAAGAGTCTTCTTTCTTTTCTTAAATTTCGTGTCCAGTCAAATGAGTTCACATAAATTAAAATAAAGGGAGTAGTTATTTTTTCACAAAATCTATTTCGATAGAATTAATTATACATTTACTGCCCTTGCTATAGAGAAATTGCCCTTGCTATAGAGAAACTTCAAATATATGCAGGCCCAAATCGTTTCTGTAGGAGGATGTGAAGAGATACAAAATTAAAATCGTTTCAGTCCAAACATACGCTAGATTCATAAGCGTTCAGTTAGTCAGGGAGCCCAAATCGTTTGTGTTGGATAAGTATGTAGCAGTAGTAATAGCATAGCTCCCAAAATTGGTCAAGGAAGAGAAGCATGGGGAGAAGAGTCCGTCCTTTTTCAATTATTAATTTTTGCATACACATGTTACGCGCATATTCCATAATTTTTTCATAAACAATATGCGTAAATAATATTCAAAGAATTTGTTTATTATAAAATAATTATTTTTTAAAAAGTTCTTAAATCTGATTATTGTTAACTCAATTTAGGGATTTGTTAATCTCAAGTATAAAGTTGTTTACTCAAATATTTAGGAGAGTGATTCGTCATTCTGTGATACATTGAGTTGAAAGTCAAAAATCAAGGAGTAAAAAACCTTTTAACTGATATAGATTCGAGTAAATGACAGTTGCATGAAGTCCATCAATAATACTTTAGGTTGTTAAATTAATTTTCTTTTTTTTGATTTTATTCCAACGTAATTCATTATAAGAAGATCTAAGGTCTGCAATTTATTGTCAATATCATGCAACTACCAAAAATCATATACCTACGATGATATAAACATATATAAAGGGACTTACGCATTAAAAATTAAATGAAGTCTCATTATTTATGGAATGATTTTTCCTTAATACTGAGTGTTGGTGCTGGTGTCATCGCATTTGTGATGTATGGATCGCAAATGCAAAAATCGCAATTATGAAGCAGCCTTCACAAATGCGATGGCTGGGCTGCTAGGAGAGTTCACATTTGCGAAGAACTTTGCCGCATTTGCAAGATTTTTGCCTTCGCATTTGCGAAGTAAAGGGTTGCAATTGAAACTTAAGTACGAGGCCCTCAGTTTGCATTTGCGATAGATTGTTCGCATTTGCGATGGTCGCAATTTCGAACCCCCTGTCGCAAATGCGACATCTGCAACTTGTTAAGTGCTGAGAATTACGAGTCTTAGCCTTATTTTGTTATGTTTTGAGCCCTAGTTTCGATGATAGACGGTTTTGTGAAGGGATTTTTATACCAAATCATTGGTTAAGTACCTCTATTCAATTTCCAACTATATTTCATTATTTATACAAGATTTAACATCAAATTCATGAGAAATCTAGGAAAAATTTGGGGATTTTGGCAAAGTTTTGAAAAGTGAAAATTTGGGATTTGAGAGTCGAATAGGACAGGGATTTGAAAACATAACACATATTTGGACTCGTGAGGCTATGAGTAGTCGAGACCTACCCTTGGACCCGGGTTCAAACCGGGCGAACCTAGGGTTTGCTTTTGTTGACTTTTTAGAAATTGAACAAAAATCACAACTTTATTAATTGAAATTATTTTCTCTTGCATTGTGTGATGTATTCAAGTCTCCTTTGGGTAGATTGAGCCGAGCGGAGGTGAATTGGTAAAGAAAAAGCTAAATTTGGGTATTGAGTTAGCCGAATTGAGGTAAGTGTTTGCCTAACTTTGTNGGGGGGGGGGGGGGGGTGAGTTATACATATATGAGATGACGAGCATATATGTATGTGCTAGGGTTAATCGTGCTCGAGGTAGATTATGTTATAATTGTGTCTTGTAGAATTACGTAACCTCCTTGCGTCATGCCTCACTCCACTTCTAGATATTAAGAACGTCGTACTATATGTTAGAAATCAAGACTTAGCCTAATATAACTTGATCAAATTTTGATAGAATTCTGAGAATACATTGATGTGTTCAATTCGTTCATCTCTATGCGTAATCATTAATACATTGCTACGGCCGATATTTTGAGATATTACATGATGTACGTGTGTTGTTGATCAATTGTGAGATTTGTGGAAGTACTTGAATAATACCGCTCTTGAGGGTTTATTGAATCATTATTTGCTTGGAAAGTCGTGATTGAAATTTGTTTGGAGTATTCGTTTGCACACTCTCCTTGATGTTATTTATGCTTCCTACCTTGTTGTCATTGATTCACACATATGTTGATTTGTTTATTTCACCATAGTTGTGCTTGTCCTTCTCAGTATTGTTTGTTCCTAGTAATTTTTCCACAGTTATATTGTGTGCACTCTATTGTGCTTGATATTGACGCACATATGATTAGTGAGCCCGAGTATTATGGCTCGGGTGGTACCCTATATGGATTGATATGATGGAATCGAGTTGCACGCCGCAACAATACTATGATGAAATGTAACTCCTAATGTTTACTCCGTGTAGTTTATCTTTCCTCTTGTTGAAAATAGTTCATCGTAAAATGCTAAAATTTTCCTGCCTGCTTAATTTGTTTAGTAGTCTTCTTATTTAGCTCTCTTGTTGTTACCTCTCCTGTCTAAATTATTACTTGTTGGTGTTCGAGACTGTGTTATGTGGGGCTCCATGAGATTATTGTTGATACTTGTCGGTGGGGATGCTTGTATTGGCTGAGACGAGGTTCCCAGACTTGAGATTTGCACTATCGTATCGAGATAAGGAATGCTTGGAGGAATGATACCATGTTTCTGCGGAGGATTTGGGCAATGGCCCTGGTCGGACGAGTGAGTTTCTTGGCTTAGTGAATAGATGAGTAGTTAGGAGTTTGTGCTTGTTTCTTTCATCATCGGCAGGGTATGAAGGTTTTGAACGAGGTTCTAATCGTTATGAAGTTTGCTATTGGCACCAGATTTGTTTTGGGCAGCAAAGGTGGTCAGCAGTTCCTGCTGTGAGTATCTGAGTGATGGGGGTATATTATGTGATTACATCTTGGGGCTATGGTTATGACATAATACAACTTGTTTGGGCTTATACAGTGTGTAGATGTGAGATTATGGTTTTTGGTAATAAATTCTGGATGTTAGAGATTAGGTTCTAAGGTTTAAGGACCAAGGTTGAAGTAAGGATCTCCAGTTATGTTGTGTTGGGAGGCTTATATGGAGCAGGGTGACGTGGGATAACCTCCGGGTATATGCATAGTAAGGTTACACCATGGTTTGATAGCTTTGGGACGACTCATGGCACATTCGAGGACGAACGTGTGTTTAAGTGGTGGAGGATGTAACGACCCGACTGGTAGATTTGAGCATCTGCACTTTGCTCGGTAGTTTGAGGCCTCGGAATGGAGTTTCGTCAATTTTGTTAGCTCCGTTGGTTGATTTTGGACTTAGGAGTGCGTCCGGATTGTAATTTGGAAGTCCATAGCCGAATTAGTCTTGGATTGGCAGAGGTTAGATCTTTGGGAAGTTTGACCAGGAGTGGACTTTTGGTATCAGGCGTGATTTGGTAGGTTTCGCATCGGTTGTAGAATTGAAGTTTCAAGGTTCATTGATTTTGACTTTAGGTGTGATTCGCTGTTTCGAGGTTGTTATGTGTGATTTGAAGCTTCGAGTAGGTTCGTTTCGTCATATGGAACTTTTCTGCAAAATTTGGCGCCATTTGGAGTTGATTTGATTTTGCTTGAACACTCGGTTGCGATTCTAGAAGTTCTTGCAGTTTAGTTTGATCTTCATGCATTTTGGCGTCCGATTCATGGTTTAGAGGTTATTTTGATGATTTGAGCACGCGAGCGAGTTCATGTTGTGTTTCTGGACCTGGGTGCATGATTGGTTTGGAGTCCCGAGGGCTCGGGTGAGTTTCAGATTGGTTCCAGAATGATTTTTCCTTAATATTGATTGACGGTGCTGGTGTCATCGCATTTTCAATGTATTGGTTTCAAGTGATACAACCGCAATTGCGAAGAAGCCATCGCATTTGCGAAGCCTGGGCTGCTGAGGAGAGCTCGGATTTGTGAAGAACTCTGTCGCATTTGCGAGATTTTTGCCTTTGCATTTGCGAAGTAAAGGGTCGCAATTGCGACCTAACTAGGAGGCCCTCTAGTTCACATTTGTGAGGGTCTCATTTGCGAACCCCCTGTCGCAAATGCGACATCTGCAACCTGTTAAGTGCTGAGAATTTCGAGTCTTAGCCTTATTTTGCTATATTTTCAGCCCTAGCTTCAATGAGAGACGATCTGAACCAGCACTGATGAACCAGGTTCATCATTTAAGCTACCTCTTGATCAAGCCTCAACTTTCAACAATAAGAAAAACATCATTAGTAATCAATGAGTCACTTCAAAACATGGCAAGAGACTATGTTATTTACAGCATGAGACTGAGCAACGATTAATCTGGTTATTTACACAAATTTCAGAATTTCTAATTTTTTTCATTTTTTTTTCATGTACATTACGAACTGGTTCAATTAGGTGATCTTAATCATCCATAACTCTAACCCGTTACTTTCAAAATGCTTTCTACCTAGTGCTTTTGTAAAGATGTCAGTAATCTGTTTATCAGTAGCACAAAATTCAATATAGATCAATCTTTTCTCATAATTATCCCTTAAAAAATGATGTCTAACATCTGCTTAGTCCTCTTATGATGAACGGGATTCTTTTTCATACTTATAGCACTGGTGTTATCACAAAATATAGGGATGCATCCAACATCGATTCCAAAATCTAGCAGTTGCTTCTTAAATCACAATAATTGAGCACAACATGAAGCTGCAGCCACATACTCAGCCTCAGCAGTAGATAAAGCTACAAAATTCTGCTTTTCAGTGGCCCAAGATACAAGACATGAACCCAGAAAATGTACCATACCTGAGGTTCTCTTTCTATCTACTAGAAAACCTGCATAGTCAGCATCAGCATATCCCACAAGGTTAAAGTTACTATCTTTTGGATACCAGATACATAGATCAATGGTGCCTTTTAAGTATCTCAAGATTCTTTTTACTGCAGTTAGGTGGGATTCTTTTGGATTAGCCTGAAATCTTGAACAAAGTCATACACTAAAAACAATGTCAGGTCTACTAGCAGTGAGATACAATAGTGAACCAATCATTCCCCTATACAACTTTTGATCAACAGACGAACCAGGTTCATCTACATCTAGTTTTGTGGCTGTTGCAATAAGAGTGTCAGGAGTCTTCCATTTTAAACCTTTTAAGCAACTCTTTCACATACTTTTGTTGATGGATCATAGTTCCATTTGCAATTTGTTTAATTTGTAAGCCTAAAAAGAAATTAAGCTCACCCATCATGCTCATTTCAAATTCACTCCCCGTTAGGTTGACAAATTCTTTACTTAGTTTTTCAGTAGTTACTCCAAAGATTATGTCATCTACATATATTTGAATTACCAAGAGATCTTTACCTTTTTATTTTAAGAATAAAGTACTATCAATTTTACCTCTCTTGTAGCCATGCTCAAGCAAGAATTTTGATAACCTTTCCTACCATGCTCTGGGGGCTTGCTTGAGTCCATACAGTGCCTTTTCAAGTTTGTACACATGATCAGGATTCTCCTTGTTCTCAAACACCGGAGGTTTCTTGACAAACACTTCTTCCGTTAATTTAAGAAGCAAAGGCTATGAGGAGTCTTATTTCTTCCAGCCTTGCCACTAGAGCAAAGTTTTCTTCATAGTATATGCCTTCCTCCTGACTATATCCTTGAACCACCAATCTTGCATTGTTTCTTGTAACTGTTCCATATTCATCAAGTTTGTTTCTGAAGACTCATTTTGTGCCAATTACCGATCTATCCAAGGGTCTTGGTACCAGATGCCAAACTTGACTTCTTTCAAATTGGTTGAGTTCATCTTGCATCGCATTTACCCAGTCTGCATCCTGCAAAGCCTCAGCAACATTTTTAGGTTCAATAAGAGATAGGAAAGCATCAAAAGCACAAAGATTTTTCAAGGATGATCTGGTTTTGATTCTAGAGGTTGGATTGTGATAATGTTCTCAATAGGGTGAGAACTTTGATATCTGTATGGTTTCACAACCAACTGGTTACTCATTGAAGTTCCTTCAGTTCCTTGTTGCTGTGGAACATGATCAGGTACAGGTTCCAATGAGGTTTGGAAATTAGTTTGTTGTTCAGTTCCCCCTGTCATGTTCCCAGGGAGAGATGAACCTGTTCCATCATCTGTTCCTTCCTTCAGTGTTGCTCCAGTTTGGGCTGAGTTTCTGACCAGCCCAGTTTCTTCATCCTCTTGTTCTTGTCTTTCAGAAAGAATATTAGTTTCATCAAAAACTACATGCACACTTTCTTCAACACACATAGTTCTTTAGTTATATACTTTATATGCCTTACTATGTGAAGAATATCCCAAGAATACTCCCTCATCATTGCTGGGATCAAACTTACCTAGGGAGTCTTTACCATTATTGTGCACAAAGAACATACAACCAAAATCTCTAAGGTGGGATATATTAGGCTTTCTCCCTTTAAGTAACTCATAGGGACTCTTCTCTACAAGTGGTCTAGTCATGCACCTGTTTACAATATATCAATCAGTATTAATAGCTTCTGCCAAGAAGCTATGCGGTAGTTTACTAGAAATAAGCATAGTCCTAGCCATATCTTTAAGAGTCCTATTCTTTCTTTCAACAACTCCATTTTGTTGTCGAGTTCTAGGGGCAGAAAAGTTGTGATCTATGCCATGCTCATTACAAAATTCAGCAAATTTAGCATTTTCAAATTCAGTGCCATGATCAGACCTAATTGATGCAAGTTGATTTCCTAATTGTTTTTGAGTTTTTCTAACAAATGAAGTAAACATGTTGAATGCCTCATCTTTAGATGTTAGAAATAATGTCCAGGTGAATCTAGAATAGTCATCAACAAGCACCATCACATATCTCTTACCACCTCTGCTTAAGGTTCTCATAGGACCACAAAGATCCATATGGACCAGTTCCATCATTTTGGTGGTACTTACTATTTTCTTGCTCTTGAAAGAGGATCTTACCTGCTTCCCCTTGCAGAAGCCTCAAAAACTTTTTCTTCTTTGAACTTAATGTTAGGTAGACCTATCACTAAGTCTTTGGAGACTAGTTTGTTAAGTTGACTTAGACTTGTATGTCCAAGTCTCTTATGCCAAAGGAGAGGATCACTGTCCAGAACACTTAAGCAAGTTAATTCATTTTCTGAAAGTGTGGACAAATCTATTATGTATATATTGTTCACTCTTTTTCCCTGCAAAACAATCTTGTCAGTGATAAGATTTATTACAAAATATTTTGTAGAGGTGAATGCTACCAAGTTACCTCTGTCACACATTTGTGACACACTGATTAGGCTTTATTTCAAGTCATCTATCAGGTAGACATTCTCAATGGAACGTGTATCATCCTTACCAACCTTACGAAGCCCAATGATTTCACCTTTTTTCCATTTCCAAAGGAGACATTTCTTCCTTTGAGGTTCTTAAGTGAATGGAGCTGGTCCTTGTTGCCAGTCATGTGTTTTGAGCAGCCACTATCCATATACCATATTTGGCTACTTCCTTTCACTGGAACCTACAAAAGAAAATCAGGGGTTAGTCTTTGGAACCCAAACTAGTTTGGGTCCCTTTCTATAAGCAAAAGGGTGAATTAAGTTCTTTTTAGCCCAGTTTGGTAACCAGTTCTTCCCTCGAACAAAATTTTTATTCTATTGACTGGCCTGCTCTTTTGCATTACATTCACTTTTGTAGTGACCAGTCTTACCACAGTGGGTACAGATTTTTTTCTCAGAAAGGGTGAGGTACTTGATTTTAGGATCCCATTTAGGTAGCTGACTCCCAAAGCCAAGTCCTCTCCTATTGCTACTATGATGTTCATGTAGCCATGTCAAAGCATCAGAAGATCTGTTCCATTTACAAGTTCTATCTAGTTCATGCTTGACCTTACCAAGTTCCTCCTTCATCACTCTTATCTGTTCATCCTTTATATACAACTCATCTTTTAGTTTTCCTATACTTTCTTCTAAGGTGAGTTGAGACTTGTCGCTATCTTTTTACTGGTTCCTAGTTTCAGTTTTAGGTTTTCAAATTTGAACTCTAGGACATTTGTTTCAAGTGGATGAACCTGGTTCTTCAAAGCAGTATTTTAATTCACAAACTTACTTACTCTAAGTTCCAGATTTTTACACTTTGCTATTAACATTACACACTCTTTAGACAGCATATCCTTTTCTTAATTAATTACTTCAGAATCATCAATAAAGTCAAGGAATAATTTAGAGAGTTTCTCTTTGGATAGAAACTTAATCTTGTCTTTGATTTGAAATATACTTACCTCAGATTCCTCATGAGATTCCTCATCTGATTCACCAATTTCCATGAGTGCTTGTTCATCTCCATCTTCAGCATCTGATTCTTCATCTGAACTTTCTCCCCAAGCAGCAACCATAGCCTTTGTTGATATTTTGTTCTTCTTGGGATGGACATGTTCCTTCTTCCGGTTCCTTCGTTTAGATCTTTCCCTTTTCCACTCAACTTCCCACTGAGGACAGTTCTTGATGTGATGATCAGTTTTTCCACATTTCTAGTATCCCTCATTAGTGGAGTTTTTTGGTGCCCTTGCCTTGTTGCAATTTCAAACTCTTGAGGTGCCTTTTCTTCTCATAAGATAATTTTTGAAGTCCTTGGTGATCATAGCCATTTCATCTTCCTCCAGTTCTTCTCCCTAAGTGATTCTTAGTGCCAGACTTCTTTCTTTCTTGGGAACATCCATCTTCATTGTCTGACTTTTAAGTTCATAGGCAGTGAGATTTCCAATTAGCTCATCCAGTTTGAGAGTTACAATTTTCTTGGATTCCTGAATTGCAGTGATCTTACTCTCCAAAGGGATTGGCAGAACCCTTGTCAAAATATTCTCAACCTTGTCTTCCTCAAGAAGATTCCTTCCAAGAGATTTCAGTTCATTAGTCAATGTAGTGAACCTAGTGTACATCTCTTGAATGGTCTCTTCTTCCTTCATAGAGAAATTCTCATATTGAGAATGTAATAGAGTACCTCTGGATCTCTTCACTTAAGCAATTCCTTCATGAGCCACTTGCAAGGTATCCCAAATTTCCTTGGCAGCGGTACAACTTTGAATTCTGTTGTACTCATTTGGACCAAGTACACACACAAGCCACTTCTTGGCCTTAGCATTTTTCTCCCACTTTTTCAAATCCTCAGCAGTGCAGTCAGCTCTTGTCTTTGGCACACCTATTCCTTCAGCATTTGTCTTCATGGTGGCCAAAGGAATATCAGTAACAATATCCTATAGTTCGTAGTCTTCTCCAATTATATGGTCTCTCATCCTGTTCTTCCACCAGGAGTAGTACTGGCCATTGAAGAGTGGATGCCTAGCAGTTGATTGTCCTTCCCAGTTTACAGGTGGTGCACTCATTTTGATATTTTCCTAATGTATTAGCCTCTTCAAGGATAACCCACTTTGATACCAATTGATGTTCTAAAATGTCAATACCACACAAGAGGGGATGGGACGTGATTTGTGTGGTATCCCATTTTCGAGTGCACTATTTATTGAAGGTCCAGGTTCTTCTACGTGTTCCAACCTATACTGTTTGCGAAATAATAAATACAGAAAATAAAGAACACAAGGATTTTACGTGGAAAACACCTGGCTCAAAAGGTGAAAAATCACAACCTACTTTCCAGTAGGATTTTCCCAAACACTCCACTAAAATCACTGAGCCAAAAATAGCATTTACAAAAACTCTTTGTAAACCTAGGATTAACTCTAATCCCTTTGTGACAAACTAGCCTATAGCTATTTGCGACAAACTCCAAGTTAGCTATAACTTGAACACTCAGTACCTATTACAAATGCTTCTAGATAAAGCTAAAAAGGTACAAATTGAAATCCCTACTACAAGTAAACTAGACTAAAAGACAACAGTTTGAACTGGTTCTTCTAGCTTGTTCAAGTAGCTTCAGAGTCGCACACTTAAATCTCACACGAACTCCTTGCAAAATTGCCTCGCTAATTTTGCTCTCAATTCTTGCTTTGCTTCTGCTTTTGTGTGTACTGGTACAATAAGAACACTGAACAATATATAGGATTAGCAAATAAGAGATTTACTAGAATTCTGATGCTACTCTTCCTTGGTGGAAGAGTTTTAGTTAATCTCAACTTCTTAAATCCTTCCTTATCTTGATTCTGTTCTTACTGAATAGGGAGTTCTTCTCCCTATCATTTTGTAATCTTTTCGATCAGGAGATATTTCTTTAATTTGCAGATTTCGTTTATCTCCTGCATGTGCACCTCACGTGCCTTTAACTCTGCATGTGTCTATGTCTCCAGTGATGGACCTGGTTCAACTTTGAGTTCCTTTGTCAATCTTCAAAATCATTCAGTTTCTTGGGCCAACACTTGTTAACACTTATAATTAAGTTTTCTATAAGTACTTTCATAAAATTACATATAATATAATTTTTATATTCATTATAGAAATTAATATTGATTATAATTTAAGTTGACAAACACTTCATATTTTTAATAAATATTGGAATGCATATTTACATCTTTCTTCAAAAACGTTTTTGAAATAATGCTTTGCTTGAAGGGAAAAATAGTCATTCAGTTTCTTATGTCTATTTTGGTCTTTCAATCTGATATTTGGGCTTCATACTCATTCCCATACTAGTTTATGGACACACGCATTGCGCGTGTAGCCCTTATCAATGTTATAAAGTTTTAGAAAATCATAAAAATACTATTAAAAAGTATGTTTAGGTTATAAAAATGTTAGTTAACTCATTAAAAGAAGAATCTATCAGCTTCAATTTTTTCTTCAATAACCGTGTGATTTAACTTCAAAAAAATCATATACTTACATTATGATATTTCTCCAATAATAAAATAAAATTAATTGAAGGGAAAATTTCCTTACAAAGAGAAACACTTCACAAGAAATTGAATATACCCACTACACGGCTACCAAACATCAAATGAGGAAAGGAAGAGTCAGAATGAATAAATAAGGATAATAATATGCATTTATATCTTTGAAACTAATTAGTTCTTAAGACACAAAAAACAATTCCATAAAATAAATCTCCTTACAAGTAGAGGAAACCTATATCTAACTCCCAAGAAAAGTAAGAAAATACTTTAATAAATTACGTTGAAAAATACTGACGTTTGAGAAACTGATCAAGCATCAATATGAAAATTTCAAGGAGTTCATTCCATAGTTGGTAAGATATTTGACAATTCGTTTCTCCTTCCACAAAATGGTAATAAACTTTGCATTGCCAAGCTCTTCCGATCCTTGTACCAGACTTCATCATTAAACTCTTATGCACTGATACGAGCTGAGATTTAATTTGGTGTAGTATTTACGATTCAAATGCAGATATAATCAAGTCTTGCATTCTTGTGCATCATCTACAAAAAGGGCTGGCCGATTAATGAATTCGATAAGAAATAATGTAAGAACATGCGAACAATGTTATATGCTTAGAATTATACTTAAAATGATAAGACACAATAAGATAGTTATCTCTTAATGCGTTCCACTGTGCTACAGAGAATTTAATCTCGTTATATACAACAAAATCCAATCAAGAAATGATAAAAACCTATGTTTTCCCCAGGAAGGTGAATTATAAAAGTAACTATCATATAATCCCCTAGAAGTCACATCCTGCCATTAATGTATTCTTTGATCCCAAGAATATATAGAAATAAACATGCAAATTATCAATATTCATTTTCTGCATTCTCAAGGTATGAACCAAGTTTGTTTGGTTGTCGCTTCTAAAGCTATGCAAAAAGAAACCGTATATTCCTACAAGAATTACATAAAACATTGGGTTGTCTAGCTGACTTGAGCAGCCATACCCGACCCAAAAAAGATAAAAAGAACACCAATATAGTGAGTAAAATCAATAATAATAGACGGACCTAATTTGATTGCTGCAAGTGGCACCTCCATTGCAAGTGCTAAGAAAGAAAAGATCGTAAATGCATTACAATGCATATATGGGCCGAATTTTCTTCAATGAGTAATTAAGGAGTAGCAAAAAAATTATTTTAGTAGTGGAAAAGTCACCAACGTGACTGTTAGATTTCTCACTATTGTCAAAAAGAAAATATGGCTGTTAGATTTCTCACTATCATTTACTAATCACACATACACTATACAATATTATTATAAGGAAAAGAAATTCAACCCCCAAAAGAGTTAGTCCAAGGATAAACGAACTAACAAAAATGAGGTATAACTGCTATTCATTCAATGGACAACACAAATGGTGGAATTCAGAAATAGGCTCTTCCTCTACCTACCATAGAGTTCACATTATTAGACGTGTAGAATATTTTTACTTAATTAGTATTTATTTGAATGTATATTTACATTTTGATAAAAAAAAGTAGTGTGTAAACGAAGGGTAAGATGGTCGTTTGAAATTTTTATGGTATTTTGGTTTTAACTTTGACTTAGGGTCTTCACACTTATAATATAGTATGATGTATATATAGTGTACTACCTCCTTTTTAATTTATGTGAACTCATTTAACTTGACACGAAGTTTAAGAAATGAGAAAGGAGAGAAAACGTTTGAACTTGTGGTGCAAAACGAGACACATATATTTTGTATGCTATAAATCATTGAATAAAGGTAAATTGTTTCCAAAAGGAAAAGAGATACGATGATGAATACCTTATGTTTTAAAAAGGATGATACATTTTCGTACTCATTTCCCCAGTCAGTTTGGACCGATTTTATTTTAGTTTTAAATTGGGTCTCAATTAAAGCTGTAAATTGAGTGAGTTTGAAAAACTTGCGATTTATGTGACATAAAATATATCCAAATAAATTTGGTACAATCATTAAAGAACAAAACAATGTAGCGAGATCATTTAATAAAAAAAAGGAGAAGGTCCCCAAACATCCAAATAAGTTAATCGGAAAAAGACTATTACTGGAAACATAGGAATGGAAAAATGGTGAGCATGGCCAAGTTGCAGAAATCAACTTATTTTGAGAAGTGCTTTTAAAAAAAATGCTTTAGGGAAGAAGTAATTTGTGTTTGGCTAATCACTCTGAAAAGTACTTTTAAACAATAATTTGTGTTTGACCAAGTTTTTCAGAAAGTCCCTTTACGTATCAAATTACAAATAAGGACATGAATAACTTTACTTAATAGTTAATATTATAAGTAAATAAATAATCTCAAAAATTTGTTATTACATGCAATAATTAAATTATTTTATTTTACTTAAGTAAAATATGAAAATAAAATTAAAAAGTACTTAATTCTTTTGATATAAGTTAAAAGCATTCACCCCTAAAGTCACTATATATTAGAAAATTATCCTATAAATAAGAAGAAATAATTATACCTAAATATCCTAAGTATTAGGTTTAATGGTTATTTTGGTATATTATATTTTGTTAAGGGTATTTTAGATAAGAAGAAAAGTCAAAATTATTTCTGCTTCTGCTTTTGGAAAGAAACTACTTTTTTCTGCTTCTCAAAAACTGCTTCTGCTTCTTCTCAAAAACACTTTTTCCCCCAAAAAAGCTTCGCCAAACACCTCAAGTTAGGAAAAAAAAGTGTTTTTAGAAAAAAAAATACTTTTGGCCTCTTGAGAAGCTTGGCCAGATAGACTATAAATCGACAAGGTTGGTGGAAAGTCTTTTATTATTGGAGCAGTTGTAGAGATTACGAGCATCAAGGGGCGGATTTTTAGGCAAAATATGGGGTACATATCCCATCCTTTTTTGGCAAAATGAGATATTTTATGTACATATTATTCAAAAATTGATATAATATTAACTGTTGGCATCCATCGTCCAAGAAGATTGAATGATACGTTTGGTTGAAGGTTGAGTTTATTACCAAAAAGAATAGGGATCACTTTCCACTTAATATATTTATTTTTTTCCTTTTTTTAATAATATATATATATATACTAAAAATTCTAGATTCGCCTCGAGATCATGATTTGCCTCTACGAGATCATGATTATTTTTGCCACACAATTGACACGACGCTTGGACTGACAATTATTTGGCCGAGAGAAAGAGGAATATGAACATTGTTGAGACACTATGGATTGAGCATAATTATGAATATTGTGGTCAAGATAATACGTAGAGAGTAGGGTCGGACCAAGAAGAGATAATTAGTTGGTGTTAAGCGGTGGAGCGGGTTGAAGAGACAATGAATTATGTGTTAAGAGGGCATAGGAATGAGCAGAGCCAAATTGAGTATTAATGGTGGTAGAGTGACCACCGAACAATGTGGTGCAGCGGATGAGGCTGCTCCTCTCTTAACCAAAGGTTTCGAATTCGAGCCCTGGATATGGAAAAACTTTTGGTAAGGAGCGTTATCCTCGAATGGAACCCCTGTCCGGTGTGAATCCGGATATAATCAGACTTTAATACGGGTACCGAACACCGAGTGAAAAACCAAAAAAAATAGTGGTAGAGTGAAGTTCTTCAGTTAAGCGTTCCTGTTCTTGAAAGTACAGGTGACATAATGATCTTGATAACCAAGAAAAAGCGCTTTGAGTATGTCAGGTATTTTCTTTCCGAAGACAATAGTTAGTTCTATCAACTTTGAGAGAAAGGTTTGGTAGTTGAATGGTGGACGAACTGGACTATTTTGCAATTGAAAACAAGTTACTAGAATCTTGTGAGGTGGCCATAGGATCGATGGGCAAACCTGATACCATATAAAGATTAATAATGAGAAAGAGTTTGAGAAACAAGAACAGATAATCATACTGATATTTTTTCCTTCGTATATACAGACTCCGTATAATACTAATTTGAAATTCAAGTTAAATATGATCTTATGTATTACCTACATATAGCTAGGTTTCTTTTCCGCCATGTATGGGAGAGGGTGATACGATAAAGGGCACTCCTATGTACTAAGTTTCCGTTATGAGCGGGGTATGAGGAAGGAGCGGATCACAAGGGTCTATTGTACGCATACATGCCGCACTAATATTACATTATTCATTTTAGGTCCTAATTTTGAGAACTGAATTATTAATATTTAAAAAAAAAAATACATAACTAGATAGAAAAGAAAAAACTTAGTAGTCTAGTTGGCTGACTTTTTTTTGTAGTTGAGTGTTTGATTTCTCCAATAATCTCCTTACTCCCCTTTACGTTAAAAATATTTTAAAAAAGAAATATAAATGGTTGACTTGTTATTTTTATTTATTTATTACTAATAAGAAAGGTGTTTAACAAAAGAATTCACTATTAAAAATCCTGCAAAAAGTGACCAAAAATTTGCGACCAAAATTGGTCTATCAAAAAAAGCGACCAAAGTTGGTCGCTAAATTGAATAAAATAATTAAAAAATAATTGTAAGTAAATTAGCGACCAAAGTTGGTCGTTTTTTGGTCGATAATGTGGTCAGAATGTTGACCGGACTGGTCAGACTTGCTTGGTCAAAGAAATATTAAAATTAGCGACCAACTTTGGTCGCCAAAGTGAGACCCAGTTAATAAAATTTTTAATAATTATATTATTATTTAAAAAAACTATAAAATTTAAATAAATAAAATTTCAAATTAGCGACCAAAGTTGGTCGCTTATGAAAGTGGAACCAGATAGAGACCAACTTTGGTGGCTAATCTGGGAACCAGATATAAATTTTATTAATTATATTATTATTTAATAAAAATTATAAAATATAAATAAATATAATTTAAAATTAGCGACCAAAGTTGGTCGCTAACTATAAATCAGATTTATTTTATATTTTATAAAATATAAAATAAATCTGATTTATAGTTAGCGACCAACTTTGGTAGCTAATTTTGATTTCTGTATAAAGAGCGACCAAGGCTGGTCTCTTTTCAGGTCAACATTGGTCAAAATTAATAATCACTTTTATATTTACTATCTAAAT
>MDKI01184266.1:0-17637 GCA_005239505.1 Nicotiana paniculata | reverse complement strand
ATTTAGGCATTTTAGAGGATGAACCTGACCATTTAGAGGTTCAGATTCCTCAACTCTGATGCCATTTTAACTACATACTTTGTACCCTTTTGAAGGGTAAACTTCAGCCAACCATAATAATATTTGTGCACTCATCATGGGGGTTGGTTTGATTATTGAGGAATCAAACTCATATACCCTAGTGTAAATTACCTTAATATGCTAAACATAAAATTAACATCTAACTACCAAATGCTAAATGTACTGACAGAAACTTAACAAATAATCAAACTAATTCTAGGAATTGCATACATATATTCAAATAATAGTAACCTTACTTCAGTTTTATATCAAGAATGGAGGAGAAGGAGATTCAGATTCATATAATCTTAACATAAACACAACACTAATCAACAATTTCAGTACAATTAATTTTATCTAAAGGTTCACTGTTACATACCTTTAAATAGGAAGAAAAACAACAAAAAGACTTGACCAAATAAAGGTCAAGTATGAACAACAATCAGCAAGAAGGAAGAGAATTCAGCAGCAGCAAACAGAAAACCCAGGGACAAAACCAAACAGTCCAGCAAGAATTAACCCAAAATCTTTGAGTATGAATGTTTGAAGAAAACTTCCAGAAATCAGAAATCCAAAAAAAGAGAAGATAGCACCTGGGCTAGGCCATTTAGTTGTGGACTTGTTTCCAAAAAGGAAATCAGAATTTTCTTTTCAAATAATACTTTTCTTTTGGGAATCTTTTATTTTCGAATGGAAAGTATTTATGTCTTTTTCAGCAGCTAGAAGAGAGTCTTTTTCAGAGTGTCCAAAGTTTTTTCCAAAAAAAAAGAAGGTCCTTAATAGTCTAAAGATAAGGTCTATTTATAGGAGGCTTGGGGATGGGATATGCTTTGGCATATTCCTCATCCAAAATTAACTGAAATTGAACTAGGACAACTGTCACCCTTATCCTTTGGGACAACTACCCCTATTCCAGAAGCTTTCAGCCCTTAAAATGACCCTAATACCCTTAAAAATCTGATTTCACAAGTCTAGAAGGTTACCCTTTAGGTAACCAGTGTTAGGTTTACTTGGGGTTACTCTTAACTCTAGTTAGTTAATCCTAATCATCTCACTTTAGTTAATTAATAGTCATTCTTAACTAGGATTAGGTTAGTTAGTTAAGGGTTAGTCGATTAGGTTCCTAGAGTTGGTTTCCAACCATACTCATTAGTTAACTAGGTTTAATTTCATCATTAGGTGCTAATTCTAGTTTAATAGCTTGTGGATTAATTTAGGTTGATTAATTTAGTCCCTTAGACTTAGGTTAATTGGTTTACCTCAGTTAACTAAACCTAATTGTCTTTGACTAAAATCAGAGACTTAATGAACTGTTAAACCTAAGTATTTTTCCAGAAATTTGGTCACCTAGACTTATTCATGACCATTCACTGGTTCAAAATCGAGTACTAGCCTAATTAATAGACTATCCTAATTTAACAAACTCAAGAAACCACTAATCAATTAATCAACATAGATAATCATGCCTAAAAAAAATAGTAAATCCTAACAACTACATGCTTATTAGCATGAACAAAAACAATCAACTAATCTAATCAAACGAGGCAAGGGATCATAGAAACAATGCACACAGTGGTAAATCAAACTACGCCGATAAACATGATTGTCAAGAAACCCTATTACCAATTAACGGGAAGAGTTAACCAAAACAGGCTTGTCACAGAGTTTAACTCATCAAGGAAACAAACATGAACAATGAAAGAACAATGAAAGAGAAAACAAAGTCTAGACCAAACAGTAACAAGAACAATAATTATCAAAGATGAAATATTCATGGTCTTGACTTAAACAAGAAACAGGCAGGGACTGAATAATAAGAAAAGAAAAGGCTAACCTAAACAAAAACAAAGAATAACAGTGACCAAACAATCCATATTTACATGATTCTTTGTAGTAATATGATAGAAACAGATAAACAGAAAAAGGGAATAACCGTTTAAAGGGATTTGGCCGGAAAAATTAAAGTCGTCGGACATGGTCGGATCCCGACGGGGTTTGTAAATGATCCAAACCCACATGAATCAATAGATCTCATCAAGAGCTATTGACTCATGTAGCTTTGAGCCATTAGTTGTTCTTGAATCGGCCGGACATGGGGTTTTAGGGTTTCAGATTTTTTAGATCTGAAATTGGAGATTTTTGGATGTGATCTTAAGGAAACCAACGGTGGGGTGTGGTTGACGGTAAAGAGAGGATGGTCTGGGTTAAATTTGGTCCGTATTGGTGGAGCTCCGCCGCCGATGGGCGATTTTCGATCGGCGGAGCAGGGTGGTGGTACGGTGGAGACAGGTGAGGTGAAGAGAGAGGAGTGAGAGAGACGGATAGGGGGGGTGTAATACTTACAAATGAAGGGGTGTGAGGATAGTTAGGACATATATATACTTATGGCTTGGGGGGTTCCCAGCCGTTGGATTTGGGAAGATCAACGGCTAGTATGGATCTGATTCAAAATGGGGTCGTTTGGGTAGTGTAGGGACTGGACCGGGTTTGGGGTCAATTGGGCTGGACATTTAGGTGGGTTATAGGGAATTAATTTGGGCATGGGTAAACTGATCCCAAGTCTTTGTTTCATTGTTCTCACAATCAATTAATTAATTTCAATTAGGTTTAAACTAAAAAAAAATGAAATAATTAATTCTAACTTAATTTTTTGTCCAATTTATACACTGATTAATCAACTAATTAAGAGTAAAATATTTAATTTGATACTCCTAATCATTTAGAGAATAAGTTCCACAAAATGATTAAATTAAGCGATTAATTGCTAAATCTATATTATGTCAAATAGTCATCACTTTTGTTGTTATTTATTTCAATTAATTGTAAATCATAAATTTGTAATTCCTTGATGATGATGATACACCTAATTATGCAACTTTGATAATTTTAAATAACGAATTATGATTATGCAATTGCAGAACAATTCACAAAAATCACTAAAAATTCAACCATATTTATAAATTGATTTATTTTGTTGAATTTTGTAGGAGTGTATGGTGGGTGAAAAATCACGTGCTCACAAACTCTACTAGGGGCGTGACTTTGGTTCTACAGTTGTGCTATCGCCGCCTGTTGAGCTTGTAACATTTCGAAGATCACCTGCAGATTGATCCCGTCGCCTTAACTATCGTGCGTATCTCGAGCTATTGATCAGGATCCTCCACGAACGATGTTCTCGGGGTCGGTCGATAGGTTTGCATCGATGGTCACATGTGAGTTTGCATCGATTGGGTCCGCAACTGGGACTCTGTTGGGGTCAACAGAGTGCACCTCATTGCTAGGTACTATATTGTTGTTTTCGCCGTGGTGTCCAGACTCAGTCAACGTTCAAGTGAGCATATTGAGAGTTTGACATTCTTAAGTTGACCTAAAATTATAATCTCAAAGAACAAGCGTTAAACATAGTGTGTTATGGAAATTTGTATCAAATTACCACTATTAGCCAAACTGTTTACCCTTAAAAATAGATAACAATTAAATTTATATGCTGTTTTAAGGATATGTGGACTAATTCAATACAAGTGATTAATAGCGTCAGATAAGCAGATTAAAGATGGAATAAATGATCAAACAAGTAGTAAGACCGAGTTCGAGCTCGGTTATGATCCAAATAATTAGCCTACCTTCGATTTAGAACAAAACACTTATGAAGGGCTACGAACAAAACTAAGAACTTAGAATAATCTTTAGACGCGGAGCAAACAAACCCTAAGTACAATTCTAAGAAAGGTAAAAATCTTCCTTTTTGCTAATCATTGATCCACCGTTGATACAGGCCAAGATTCATGCCGTGGTCGTTTGGTAATACTCTCCGAGGTCTTGGAACTCAAACCGGATCCGTGGGCGTAGTCTCGATGGCTCCGAAGGCAGGTGTTTTGCTCGGGCCTTCTGCGAGAGGCTCCTGGCTTCGATTTCGTTTCCTTGCAATATTGTCCTTGCTTTGTTTGCCTCACGGGAAAATTGGGGTACTCATTAGCCTCGGTTTTACCCGTATGCATATCTTTCTATATGACATACTATAAGGAGTCAACAATTTTTTATATGACGTTTTAATTGTTTTAACATATCTTAGTTTTTAAAAAAGGAACAAGTTAAAATACGTTTTATAAATTTCTACTAATGAATATATCTTTTTTTAAGTATGTCCTTTTTATGGTTTAGGTCTCATATTTCTAATCCATCGTTCTATTTTGCATAAGTTGAAGGCCCTTTTTTTTTTTTTTTTTTTTTTTTTTTTTTTTTTTTTTTTTTTTTTTTTTTTTTTTTTTTTTTTTTTTTTTTTTTTTGGAAATACAACAATTTCTTCCTATTTTTTTTTGTCGATAAGTGCATCATCTGCTTGCAATAAGGGGGAAGTGCGAGCATAAACAGCTGCGTAAAGTGGAAGCTAGTAGGTCCAACATAAACGTGAACTTCTCCATTTCGCTGCTCCAATGGCGGATTCGACATCACAAAGCAGATCAAGGGACCTCGACAAGCTCCTTCTCCGCCCCGGAAATCTCGTTGGACCGACTTTCGAGGCCGGTACGGAGGTAATATCCCCCATCCAAAACCCTACTCCTTTTTATTTGTTAAGACGATCATGTTGCAGCTAATCTACGACATAATTTTGATCGCTTGTATTCTTTTAACAGTTGAGAGACGATTTAAAGGAGTATGTAAGAGTGTTAGTGATAGGTGCTGGTGGATTAGGTTGCGAATTGCTTAAGGATTTGGCTTTCTCAGGTTTTCGTAACCTCGAGGTCATTGATATGGATCGAATTGAAGTTACCAATCTTAATCGCCAGTTTCTCTTCAGGTGCCGTATTATTTTTCGTTTTTAAACTATACAATTCGACATTTATGTTGAATTTGTAATGTGTGTATTATTGAAGTGGTTTATATTGACTGAATTTTGGCCTCATTTTCTTTCCTGATAGCAATTTCGTTTTCCTATGCAAATTAAGCTAAAAAAAGTACATTGTGAAAGCAAAAGAAATAATAGGCGATACAAACTAGTTGGAATTATTTAGTATGAGATTTTTTAAACAATCTAGTTTTAGAGAACCTGTAGTTTACTTTAAAGAACACATTATGTAGTAGCCCAAGGGTTTAGTTCAAGTGGCAAAGGTTGAGGGACTTATGACTTAGATCACAAGTTTTTGTTTATTTTTTTAATAACCGTGGTGTTCGGGCGAGCTTGCGCCCGACTTGACTAAATCTACGGGATATGTGCTACATTCCACCAGGTACCAGGTAACTCTACTCACTAATGATTGGACAGAGGAGAAGAAATCACCTAGTGTATTTGTCTCTGGTGGGATTTGAACCGGAGACCTCAAGTTCTCAACCCATTTCATTGACTACTAGGTCACACCCTTGGGTGCATTAGTTCAAGTGGCAGAGGTTGAAGGTCTTGTGACTTAGATCACAAGTTCTAGCCCTGCGCCATGCAAAGTAAGCCTGTAAGCCTGGAATTTAAATATAGAAGAGTAGAGTGGCGGGCCCATTATTCCCAAGTTTTGAAGGCTGAGGTTGGTCCTCAGAGTTGACATAGACGAATTTCTCAGTCTTAATAGAATAGAGGAATACATTATAAAGTAGTGTAATAAAGTTACCAATCTCAATTGCTAACTTTTATTCAGGTGCGGAGTATGTTTTGAGTTGCATCATTTTCTGAATTTATGCAATTCAAACTTATGGTTAAATTCTTGTTGTGTACATTGTTGAAACTGTAATTTTTATTCACTTCTTCAAAAAGGCACTATAGGATAACAAAACCCAAGATGAAGTGAATGGTGTGGGATGGTGCACATAGCATTTTCGTTCGTGTAGCTGTTATTTTCGAGGAGGATAATGTTCTTCTCCCTGTTTATGAAAGGAGGGTTTATCCTTCTTCCACTTTTTAGTTTCTAATGTATGATTATATATATGTACAAGTATATGATCCTTGAGTCTACTTTCACTTTGGATTTAGGGTATAGATGTCTCCTCTTAGCTTTCTGCTTGCAGGCACAATTTTGTTTTTTTAAATTTTAGCAACAATATGTTTATTAGTGTTTCTTCTTATAATTCTTCCTATGTAGACTTGAAGATGTAGGGAAACCAAAGGCTGAAGTTGCTGCTAAAAAAGTGATGGAGAGAGTCAATGGTGTAGATATCAAGCCACATTTCTGTCGGATTGAGGACAAACCAATAAGCTTCTACAGTGATTTCCAAATTATTGTTCTTGGTCTTGATTCGGTCGAAGCTCGAAGCTATATAAATTCTGTAGCCTGCGGCTTTCTAGGTTTGTCTTTTCTACTTATGCTTTTCAAACAAGTTGCATGGGCTGTTCAAATTATTTTCTTAGTAGTTACTTGAATGCTTCTGCGTTGTGCCCATTCTTTTATTAATTGCTTAGGAGAACAAAAGTTTCTGATTGAGTAGTTGCAGATTACTAGATTTTTTCTGTTTGATTGTCCAACCACTCATCCCCTCTCTCCCGTCATCTTGTTGCTGATCTTGAACAATGTCTGGGTGAATGGGAAGGTTGTAAGTTGATACTTCTTCGTAAAATGCAAAACCACCTTTTTTCTTTCTTTGATGAATAAAGTGGAGAGCCATTCTTTTTACTGTGGAACATCAGATCCTTAGGCTTCTAGCTAGATGTGTTCTAGATGAATCAAGATTGGGCCCAAATCAACAATGAGACAAGTATAAGTCCATTTCAATTTTCCGGTTACCATTTATGGCACATGCTTATTGAAACCAGTTTCTATAACATCTATAAGAGGCCAAAATTGAAGTAAGAAAAGGAGATAAATGCAAAGTAACAGATACTAGATTCTAGTCTGAAAATAGAGTAGTTTGACTTGGATATTTGTCTAAGCATCAAGATGTAAATGAAATATACGAGGTCCCACATGCTTGGATTCGCACAAAGACGCTTCTTCCATCTTATGTTGCTCATATTTGTATATCTGTATCATCAACTAGACATGACAACTTTGAAGATAACGTGCAAATACTGAAATAAGTAACATACTAAACAGTTTTCAATGGAAAAAACCAAGTGTACATACATGAGAGAAAAAATATGCATCATTTAATGTTCTTCTTTCGCCGACCCCAACTTGTTTGGGACTGAGGCGTAGTTGTTGTATTTAATGTTCTTCTTTCATGGTTGTTTCTTATTTATTCTGTTGTTGTTTGGATTTGACTTTGAAAGGGAAAACACTGACTAAAGAGCAAATGGGGACTATTACTTGTACTTGTACAGTCAGAGTACTGATGCGATATACTAAGTTTTATCAAATAATCCTTCGGAAAGGGGGACCTTTATCAAAACCCTCAAATGAAAGTGAGGTGATATTTTTGTCCTGAAAACCTTAATGTGGTTAAACTAAGGGGCTGTTATATTAGGATTTTATTGTTGTAAAACGTGTCTGGATTTTGCAAATTGCTTCTAGTTGTTTATGTGTGTATGTATTAGATAACTGACAGCTAACTAACAGATATGAACCTCATTATTGATGGCCTAGCATAATTAAATAAACTAAAAGGAGCCTTAGCATTAGAAAAGAACTAGTATATAATCTTTTCCACATCACTACTAATTAATCTCTCGTGTAAGTGTTGTTTAATTAAATTTTGTACAAAATATGACCAATCAAAAATTTGCATAAAACACGAGAACTAATCTGATCATAAGGAGGAGAAAAGTGATATTATGATGTTATGATTAAGTCGGTGCAACAAAAATATGGAACTGAAACCGATCTAGACTCCTGTGCGGTTTGGATTGGCCCTTCCCATTTGCGTAACTGGCCCGTGACTGTCCAAGAGTGGTCTTTAGCCTCAGGGCCAGATTGGCTCATACCAACCTGTGACCCCTTCAACCCCCAAGACGTCTAGCCCCCAAAGATAAACAGGAATTTCATTGACATCAAGGTTGGAACCCTTGTTATAAGTTGAAGACCATTAACTGTTACGCCAACCAATTTCTTAGTCAAACTGCTCCTATTTTAATACACATTTTAATTTTGTGGTACAAAATTGATTCATAAATTCAATGTATCATATTAAAATTGACAATCTTATAGAACTATGGATGTATTTGAACTTCTGAGTGCTATCATTTTATTTGATTTTGAAATGTAACTTTGAAATTCTCTTCCAATTTTGGGGAGATGCAAACTGAGAGGGGATGGATCTTTTTTTTCCAATTTACTCCACTTTTGCAAGCTTGAACCAGCCCTTCTTGGAGCAGCCCTTTTATTGTATAGGAAAACCAAATTGATTAAAGAGACATGAATTAAGAAGATACCGGAGTAAGGAGGGAGAGATGGATCTGATTGAACAAATTTTAAATAAAGATATTCAACTAACTAGGCATTTTCAGAAGCCAAAGTGTGGGTTGCAGCTCCTTCAGACCATGGGTAAATGTGTCTCATGCTCCTGGCTAGTTTTCATACTTAGTGGAAGGAGGTCGGTGAAAGAGCACTAGATTTAGCTCATCCATCTGACGTTATGTGTAGAGTATGATTCTGATGATAACCCACGAGAAGAGACAATTAAGCCTATGGTTGATGGTGGCACTGAAGGATTCAAGGGCCACGCAAGGATTATAATGCCAGGTGTTACCCCCTGCTTTGAGTGTACAATATGGCTCTTTCCCCCACAAGTGAAGTTTCCATTATGTACTCTTGCTGAAACTCCAAGAACTGCTGCTCACTGCATTGAGTATGCACATCTAATCAAATGGGATGAGGTAAGTTTTGAACCTCCCAGCCCTTGGTTTTCCATGCTTCTAGACCAACTGCACTGTTTTTCACCCCAGAAGTTTTATGCAGGTTCATAGTGGCAAAACATTTGATCCAGATGACCCTGAACACATGCAATGGGTGTATTCAGAGGTTAATTTATGCTCTTTGCTTTCTCCATTCCTAGTACTTAGACGTATGCTACATTTCTCATGTTTCCTTTCTCAATCCTCGACTTCTCTGATCATGTGCTGTAGGCTGTTAAGAGAGCAGAGCTCTTTGGAATTCCGGGAGTTACCTATTCTTTGACCCAGGTAAGCTCATGATATGGAAGTTTCAGCCTTCTGTAGACAACTAGACATCCTCCTATAGAAATGGCCAAACTTAAAGTATTTGTTTCATTATGCATTGAGGTGAGAACCTATTCAACTCCAGCCATATTAGGCTGGTATAATGGTTTTGTGCAGTCATGTGTTCTCAGTTCATATTGAATAATCTTTCATTATTGCTTACAGGGTGTTGTTAAAAATATCATTCCTGCTATAGCATCCACCAATGCTATAATTTCTGCTGCCTGTGCTTTGGAGACCTTGAAGCTTGTTTCTGGATGCAGCAAAACTTTATTAAATTACTTGACGTAAGTCTGTTTAAATCCTAGTTTACTTAGATCCGCCACTGTTGCAGGTTGTGTCTTTTATGAATCAATGATCTTATCGTCAACATTTGCACTTTAATTTGATAACATCTTGAAGGTTAATCTTTCCTTATGACTTCTTCAAAAGAAATGCAATTATGTACTTGTGATTCATTTGAAATTAAGAACTAAGTTATCCTGAATCAGTAGCAGTCTTAGTTTCCTGTTTTCTCTGTTAATATCTTGTACCTTGCTTTCTGTTTGATAAATGAGTTCTTTACTTTGTTTATGCCGGTAACATTATGTTAGGATTTTTTACCCTAATTTGTGTTCCATGGTTCTCCCCTCGCAACAGCTCATCCGCGTTCCTCTTCTTCTTCTTCCTCTTGCATTATCAGTACTTACGAATCGAATTTCCCTTTAAAACATTTGGCTAAGCTCTGTTGACTTATGTGGAATCTGTACCTGTTGAAGGTACAATGGAGTTGAAGGTCTGCACACCAAAGTGACCGAGTTTGTGAGGGACAAAGAATGTCTTGTTTGTGGTCCCGGCGTTCTCATTGAGCTAGAAGCTTCAGTTACTTTGAAAAAGGTTCTTATTCTTTTTATTTTTCAGCTCTTTAAGATTACTAATCACTCACAAGATTGTTCAGTAAAACACTAAGACACCTCCGTAGTAACTTTTTGATATATCATATCTCAAAAGCAGCTAAATAGAGTACTTCCTAATCTACATTCAGAAAAAAGAAACCAGCTGAATTGGGGAAGAACATCCCAGTATTGACCTTGTCAACTTATCGTGCATCTTTCAATGTGTCCTTGATATGGCTGTTCTTTTGAGGCTTGCGAATAGAACTCGGCTGGAATACTGGAGTTAGTAGTAACAAAAAAGAGAATATAATTCGGCTGAAATACGGGAGTTAAATATGTTGGCCGCCTAACTATATTAGGTCACTCCTGATAATGATCATGAGTGGTGTTACTGCCGTCACTACAGCAAAGGAGTGTCAAGACCAGATAAGCTTCATGAAGCGGAGTAGTAGGAACTAGGAACAAGCAAGAAATCCTAAGGTCCCTAGAATCTGTTGAAAGAAAAGGGGAAGACATGTCATGAAAGTTTGAAACTGTCTGGAAGCCAATGTATACAGCCTCAAAGACAGAAAATTGGTAATCTTAATTATGAAAATATTTCTTGTCTTAACCACCCAATGTAATATTATTAAACCCATCTAAAGAAGGATATTTGTTTTTTGATAAGGTTACATATTTCTATATATATAAAGTAGACTACACAAAAGTTGTGTAGTCCCCCATAATTACAAGGTGGGATCCAGGAGAAAACTCTCCAATCCTTTGTCATCTCACAAGGATTCTAAAACATCAAAAATTGATTCATGATCTTCTAAATTCTCTCCTTTACACCAAAAATAGAAAAGAACTAAACACTTCATTTTGATCTTCTGGATATTGCTTGCCTTATCTTCAAAGCATCTTTGATTTCTTTCTTCCCATATTGTCCACCAAATGCAAGCTGGGACAATATTCCATCTCTCTTTATGACTCGATTGGTTCCCTTCTCTATTCCAACAGGCTAAAACTTCAGATATTTTCCTTGGCATGGCCCACACGATTCTTCTTAAGCTGATGAATATTCTCCATAGTTGTAAGGTGATTCTGCAGTGCAAAAAGAGATGGTTGATTGTCTCTGCCTCCTCCCCACATAAGTAACATCTAGAACATAGCTGGTAACCTCTTTTGATCAAATTATCCTGAGTTAGAACTGCCTCTTTCGCCAGTAGCCATGCAAAACAAGCAACTTTATAAGGAATTTTAACTTTCCAAATCAGCTTCCATGGCCAGCATCCTATCTGATTATTTGAAATGTTGAATTCCTTGTAGGCTTCTTTAACTAAAAACTTTTGTCTCCCATTCCGTTGCCATGTCATACAGTCTTCAGAGGTAGATGTTCCTTTGAACTGCTTCAGTGTTTTGTAAAACTCTATGAATCTGTCAATCTTCCAATCATTTATCGGTCTTCTAAAAGTCAGGTTCCATCCTTGGTCTGTCCAAACCTCACCTACAGTAGCTTCTTTCTGCTGGTTCAAGGAGATGATGTCTGAGAAGAGGTGTTTCAATGAACCTTGACCTAATCAATTGTCTTCCCAGAAAGATATTTTCATACCATTTCCTACTCTGAAGTTTGACTTGTTTATCAGTTTAGGCCACAGGTTCCTGATAGACTTCCAGAGACTGATCCCATAGGGATTTGTCCCAGGCTTTGTTGTCCATTTTCCTGCCATACCATATTTTTCTCTAACTACCTCCTTCCATAAGGATTGTTCTTCTGAGGCAAATCTCCATAACCATTTAATCATCAAACTTTGATTTTGTACTCTTAGGTTCTTGATTCCTAACCCCCTTCCTTCTTGTTGATTGTAAGGGAATTCCATCTGACCAAATGGATTCTCTTTTTATCACTGTTGCCTTCCCACAAGAAATTCCTTCTCAAGGCATCTATTCGGTTCACTATGCTCACTGGCATAGGGAATAAGGACATCATATATGTAGGCAATGCATCAAGAACTGAATTTATCAGAATTAGTCTTCCTCCCATAGACAAATACTGATTCTTCCAGTTGGTTAGCTTCTTCTCACATTTCTCTAAGACCCCATTCCCTATCCCTTTTGTTTTGCTTTTGGAACCCAGTGGCATCCCCAAGTATACCGTGGGCAGAGTCCCAATATTGCCTCCAAGAATGACAACCAAGTTTTGTAAGTCACTAACCTCATTGACTTGGTAAATGAAGCTTTTATGCCAGTTAATGTGTAATCCAGAAGTAGCTTCAAATAGAATAAATATAACCCTCAGCATTTGCAGTTGTTCTCTATCAGCTTCACAGAATACCAGGGTATCATCTGCATATTGTGAGTGGGAGATCTCCATATTGCTATCTACCTTAGAATTTACCTTGAAACCCCTTGTCCAGTTATTTGATTGAGTAGTTTTCATCATGTCATTCATACCTTCCATAGCTATGATAAATAAAAAGGGAGACAATGGATCACCCTGTCTGAGAGGGGTCTCAGATGGGAAAAAACTAGCAGGGGACCCATTAATCAGGATTGAAAATCTCACGGTGCTAATGCAGTACTTAATCCAAGCCACCCATCTACCACCAAAGCCCATCTTCCTCAAAGTTTCCGGTAGAAAGCTCCAATTCAGGTGATTGTAAGCCTTCTCAATATCTAGTTTGCATAGTATACCGGGTTCCTTGCTCAAAATTCTTGAATCAACACATTCATTGGCAATTAAAATGGCATCCATAATTTGTCTGCCCCTAATAAAAGCCATTTGTTGATTATCCACCAACTTGTGTACCACTTTCTTAATCCTCCCTGTCAGCAATTTGGAAATGATTTTGTAGATACTGCCTATCAGACTAATTGGTCTAAAGTCCTTCAATTCTTTAGCTCCCACCTTCTTGGGAATTAATGCCACGAAGGTAGCATTAAAACTTTTCTCAAATATTGCTTGGTCGTAGAAGTTCTGTACATCATCTACCACTTCTTTGTTCACCACTTCCGCTGAAGAAAGCCATTGAAAAACCATCAGGTCCTGGTGCTTTGTCCCTTGCACATGCCTTTACACTATCCCAAATCTCCTGAACTTCAAACGGACTCTGCAACATTTGATTATCCTCCTGGGTAATCATAGGACAATTCCTAATATTACCCTGTGTGGCCTCCACTCTTGTTCTTCAGAGTATAGTTTTTGGTAATAAGAGACAATCTCTCTCTTAACATCTTCTTGGTTGTTCACAGGTTCCCCATCTACTACCAGTTGATCAATGTTATTATATCTCTTGTGTGCATTTGCAGTTTTGTGGAAGAATTTTGTATTTCTGTCCCCTTGCTTCAACCATATAGCTCTGAACTTTGTCTCCAAGCCACCTCCTCACGTTTTGCAAACTCCTCAAGTTCCATGGACAGGGAAGTTTTTGCATAAATTTCCTCATCATTCAGGGGTCTCTGGTCATGAATCTCCTCTAACTCAGCAAGTTGATTAAGAATATTTGCTTTTTGTGCAAATTTCCTTGTAAAGATTTGCTCCATTCTTTGAGTTTTTCCTTCAGAGCTTTGAGTTTGAAAGCCAAAATAAAATCAGGCCTTCCTTCACATTCAAATAAGCTCCACCAATCTTTGATCTTGTCTTTAAAGCCATCTATTTGTAGCCACCAATTCTCAAACTTGAAGTAGGATTTAACTGGTTCCCAATTGCCACATTGAAGCATCAACTGGGCATGATCTGATGTGGCTCTAAAAAGCATTGACTGCTTGATGTTCCTGAATCCTTCATCCCATTCTTCAGATATTAGAAATCTATCAAGCCTTGTTGCTATCACACTTCTATCCCCTTTTCTCCAAGTGTACTTGCCTCCTGCTAAGCTTAGATCTACCAACTCCATGTCGTCAATAAATTCTGAGAAATCCTCCATGGCTCTAGTAATTCTATTACAATTTTTCTTTTCTGAAGGGAACCTCACAGTGTTGAAATCTCCACAAACTACCCATGGCCCATCAAATAATCCCCTAGCCCCTGCCAACTCCCACCACACTTCTTCCCTTTTTATTCTGTCATTAGGTGCATATACACTAGATAAGTGCCAAACAAACTCCTGAGCGTTACCGGTAAACTTACAGGTAATTGAGTGAGCTCCGAGACTACTGGCTTCCCCATCCCAATATCTGCTGTCCCACAAGATAATAATTTCCCCTCTAGTCCCACTAGCTTCTAATTGTGCAAATTTGGCCCATCTATTGTGCAGAAAATGGAACTTTTGAGATAATTTTGCAACTGCAGCAATTACTTTAAACAATAATCGAAGTATGGCACCGTCAAAACAAGAATCTCTCGTTGAAAATATTTCGTGTCTTAACCACCCAATGTAATATTATTAAACCCATCTAGAGAAGGATATTTGTAAAAGGAAATAAAGCAGAAAATGGAACTTTTGAGATAACTTTGCAACTGCAGCAATTACTTTAAACAATAATCAAAGTATGGCACCGTCGAAAGAAGAATCTCTCGTACAACAGATAAGTTGAAGTTCCATTTTTTGAGAATGGTAACAGTTATATTAAAAAAAAACACAGCACAAAGGCTGTGCTGGTAAGTGGTAACCATTTACAGATTCCAGAAAGTAATCAAAAACCTATCTCTGCTCTTCTTACAAGGATTCTATAATGTCTAAAATGGATTCTTCATCATTTACATAGTTTTCTTTATACCAAAAATGAAAAAGCAGAATACAATTCGTTGGAAGTTCCATTTAGATGCTTCAATGTTCTTTCTGCTGTTCATAACCAATGTTCATAGTAACTTCCTGGTATGGATTGCTTGTAGTAAAAGTTGGAATGATCACATAGGACCTGATCATACTCTCGGTTGGATAAAAGCTTAATTAAACCATCTTTTGAACAATTGAACAAGCATAAGAGAGGAGAGATCTTCTTATTTGGGGGGTGGGGGGATAATATTTATGTTTCTGTCGGAGTTCAGTACTACTGATTTTCGCTTTAGGATGTCTGGAAGATCTGTGACTGTGTGCAGCATCTCATTCACATAGTTTCTGTGTTGAAAGCTGGAAATTGCTAAAGAACTTTCGAAATTACTCTCTCTGATACATTGAGTTATCTGCCCATAAAAATCTCATGGGAAGATACCTATATTGAAGACCATATAATTTGATGCACTAACTTCCTGTCAATTTCGCCTTATTGTTTGAGCATGTTAGACATTCCACCATGGCAAAAGGGTAATAAATGGATTGGTTGGTGATACAAGTAATAATGTTTGAGCTTTCGTCTCCTTTCTGGTGTTGTGCAGTTCATTGGTCTGCTAGAAGATCACCCTAAGCTACTATTAACTAGAGTAAGTGTGACGTATCGAGGGAAGAATCTGTACATGCAAGCACCTCCAGTACTGGAAGAGATGACTCGATCGAATTTGGATTTTCCATTGTTTGAGCTTATGAGCAAAACTCCAAGGGACATTGTTCATGTCACTGGTACAGCGGGAAAAGGAGATACAAAGCAATCATGTTCAAGGAAATTACGTGTTGTTTTCAAGGGAATTGATGGAGTTACAGATATGGACATGGCTGGTGGAGCTTAATTTTCAGTTATCCATTAGCCTTTTACTTGTTTCTGGTAAGCCTACTTTTAGGTGCATAGCTTCTTTCCTTCCTCTAATTTTTCTCTAGTTCAACGCATGAGCAAAATGCAGTAACTGACGAGGTTGATAGGGAATACCTCCATTTTTGTAACTCTTTCTTGTCATGTGGACGTAAAAATTGGTGAATTATCACCAACATGTGAAATGAAATGAGAGAGTTCTACATGTAATCTATACTTGAAATTTGTCAAAATACTTGAAGGTCAGATCAATCGGATAGTAATTTTCTTCATTGCTTCTCAAAATTATCTGCTATAGACGCAAACATGTATAGGCAACTATGTAGGTAAAGAAATCACAAGTTGAATGGAGAAAACTTGGCTGATGCTGGTTAACTGTTTAATCCTAAAGCCGTGATTATGTTAGTACAACTTTTATATGCTGGGTGGGTGGTCTATTGATGGATGAGGCACATGCACCTTCTCTATGCTTGTTATTGGATCGTTTTTTCGTTTCATTTATACGTTTGTGTATATCATAAATCTCCTTTTTAGATAGTCTAAAGACTGAGTTGAGCTGCAGACCCTCTTTGTACAGCCTCAGCTTTAAAAAATATTACTCAGTACTAGTAATGATGATAATGAGCTGCTCCGACTTGTATCTTATCGATTCATACAAGTGTTAAAATGAAATGATCAGTTGACCTTGGACAGGTATAATTGGACATTAATGAAATATAGCAGTCACAGATGCAGAGAATGGGCGTTTTTTCAATCTTGGTGGAAATATAGCCAAGTAGTTACTTTATCCACCACTCAACAAACTTATCCAAAATTCAATTCACCTCGAAAAGGAAGGGGACATTTGGAAGGGTGGTGGTGATAAGTGTGTGAGCTTGCAATTGTCTCGAGTCAAACATTCTAATCCGACAAATCTGGAAAAGAAATAGATCTAAAAATGGATTTCGAGATCTGTTGTATTAATGGTTCTTTCTTGCAATGTTACTTGTCATAAAGACAAAACACCAGACAGTGATACTAAAACCTCTGAGAACCAATCGCTTATGCAATTGCTTCTTGTTCTTGCTCCCACAATAGTGTGGGGTCCTTATTGCTCTTTAGCCAGCGAATCTTGTGGTATGGAGGTCACATACACTCATAGTTCACTTTGTATACATAAATGTGTCCACTGCAATATGACGAAATGATAAAGAAGAGTCACACAGACAGTAATTTACAATTAAGCTCTTAAAATTAAGATATACATATCTTTCAACTTTATCGCTTGCAGGCCATATTAAGTGGAGGACCCTTGTTTTCAAGGTTTCTGAGTGCTTGAGGAGGTGCGTCTACTACAATTAGAGTATTTTATTGTCGCTTTTGGGGTTGAGTTGGACCTAAAATTCCTTCTTTTCGTAGCGATAGAAGGTCAGTCTTATCCACTGTTTACGAGATATCATTACATTGTAAAGTACAAATTTCAAACATTTTTTATGGTTTAATAATTAATAGATCTGAACAGTCTGAATGGAGCCTACTGCAAAAGGAGTTTCTGGCATCTCTGGATGTATTATAGTATACATTACATGTGAGAGACCGTAGGACTGAACTAGCTGGACTATGATAGAAATCATGATGTTACTTAGGGTGTGTTTGGTATAACGAAAAATGTTTTTCAAGAAAATATTTTCTTGAAAAACAAGTAGTAATCTTATTCATTTTTTGGTGTTTGGTACGCAAGTTAAGGAAAATAACTTCTTAAGAGTACTCATAAATAATTTAGATACAATAAACATGAAACCATAAACTTTCAAACCAACAACCGAACCCACAAATTTCATGAACTTTTAAACCGCTAAACTTTCGAAACAGCGAAATTTCGAATCCGTAAGCTTTATAATTTCTAAACTCGTAAACTTCCAAACATATAAACCTCCGAATTCATAACTTTGGAACTTGTAAAATTTTAAACATGTAAATCGAAAGATAGAAAAAATAAAATTGAAAATATATTAAAAAAAATTCCGGAGGGGGTAGGCCCTGGGG
>ML363138.1:0-83515 GCA_005239505.1 Nicotiana paniculata | reverse complement strand
AGAGAGAGAGAGAGAGAGAGAGAGAGAAAGAGAGAGAGAGAGAGAAACTAGTTATAAGCTTTGTTTACATAATAATATTCTTCAAAAATTTATTAAAGTCTTTCAAAGTTAAACTACTCCATTCTAAGCTATATTTTGTTAAAATACCTCAAATGATATCTCTTGATATTTTTATATAACTTATTAACCTAAGCTTGGCCGATTAACCGTTATTAACGGATTTTAAAAGGTGTTTTAAAAAACCTTTCTTTTAAAATATTTGAAACCCTTACTTAGAATCTTTAGGTTAAGACCATAAAACAGAGTTTGACTTAAGATTTAATAATAGGCTTCCTAATTCACCTTAGAATTAATTAGGTGGCGACTCTCTTAAAATTAAACCTCAGGATTACCAATATGTTATACTCTAATTCAACTACATCAAGAACCAACAATTCAGTCAAATGGCTATCCCTCTACAGGCTGGATGGATGGTAAGGAAAATGTTTGAAGCTAGAGATACATTGGCACTAATTCAAAATAGCACTGCAGGCAGTTTAATTAAGCAAATATATCTTAAGATAATTGGGAATAATGAGAGGGTTCCATAGAAGACACTGAGATTTGGTAATAATGCTAGACCAAAAGCTCAATTCACAGTGTGGTTGTAGATGCATGGGAGGCTAATGACGGTTGATAGACTTCCCTTCTGGGGTATAAATGTTGATAATATATGCAAGATATGCAATAGTTACAGTGAAACGAGAAACCATCTATTCATGGATTGTCCTTACTCAAACAAAGTCGTGGAAGGTGTGCTAAAATGGATGAAGGTTCCTAGTTTCAGGACAGCACAATGGAAACAAATGGAGAAATGAATCATTCAGGTATCAAAGGGTAAATCACAGTGAGCTCAAGTCTTTAAGTTGGCATATACTGAATGAGCGCATACAATATGGATTGAAAGGAATCAACTAAGATTTGAAAGTAAATCAAGGAGTCCAACTCAAATTGGTGAGGGAAATTGCTTATGTTTGTAATATCCGGGCATCTACTATAATTAAAAAATTGGTGCAGCAGCTTAGTATTTACTTTTAACTCTAGTAGTTAAGTATTTTTTGTGGCTTACTTAGATAGCAGATTGTGATGTAGTCTTGCTATGGTTCCTTATTTGTTAACATTCTGGTGACTAATAAAATTTTAATTACCAAAAAAAAAATTATCCTAATTATACGTGGGCCGAATCAACATTAAGAGAGCCTTCGAAGGCTGCTACGCTTCATCAATGTGTTCTCAACAAAGGAAGAAGGCGAGATCGAAGTGATCTGACAAAGGAAGAAGGCGAGGTCGAGTTGAATCGGCGGAGGAACGAAGACGAGCACTCCCTTTAGAAGGACAGTAACGGCTAGTTTTAATGATAAGACTTTAAGGACAATATTCCAGTAAATATTCCTCTGATATGTACTATTAGGATTTTTATGGTCCAAGTACCTCTATAAATAGAAAGATATGTAGCTACAAAGGGAGATTGGACACTCATTGTAAAGAACAACATATTGACATTCTCTGAATGTTCTCACTCTATTACATACATAAAAAATACACATTTTCTTCAAATCTTTGTCTAATTTTTCTTCCACGATCAAAGGAGAATCCGAATATTCAAAAACTCATCATTCATTTATCATTGTTACCTCACCCTTTTTTTAAGCAAATATACCACTAGGCAGGCTGCCTAGTAGATAATATATAAATAAAATCCCAAAATGGGTCCAACACTTACAAGATATCCAGACCAAAATAGAAGTTGCATGAAGCTACTAGCTACTAAAAAGATAGAAAAGCTAAAATCTAATGAACTAGCTATTACAACATAATAAACTGAGTGCTTCCTTCTCATGTTAGTGTATGTGAATCTAATTGCTAGTGAAAAATAACAAGCAGCACCTATCAAGCTCTCACCAGGCACCAGGGTATACTGTTCATAGGCTAAAATGAATTCCAAACATCTCCACCACAGAGTTGAAGCCAACATAGTTATTCCAAGTATAGCTACTATATGAACTCCATATGCAATGAACTGAGTTTGTCCAATTATTAATCATATGCTCACTCTTCAAACTTAACATGTAGAAGAGCCTGTCTTTAGGCAGGCTTTGCAAGGCAAAAGCCAGGCTTGACCTGGCTTTAGGCAGGCTTTGCAAGGCTAAAGCCAGACTTGACCTGGCTTTAGGCAGGCTTTGCAAGGCAAAAGCCAGGCTTGAGCTGGCTTTAGGCAGGCTTTACAAGGCAAAAGCCAGGCGTGAGCTGGCTTTAGGCAGGCTTTGCAAGGCAAAATCCATGCATGAGCTTGCTTTAAGAATGCTTTGAAAGGCAAAAGTCAGGCTTCGTAACTGTACTTTTTTTGTTCTTGTAAGCTCAGTTCTTTCCATGCTAGAACCTTTAGTGTAGACATCATTCTAAATATTGCTAAACCATACTCAGATTGAGCATGAAAGCATGCTAATACCACTGAGAAATGATTCACCAATCTCCAGAAATACCACATGACAGGTTCAACATTTTCCTTAGTATTTTGGCCATTTCAGAAGTATGATAAATTGTACCATCCAACACCTGCTTATCGCATTGTTCCTGTACACTATCAAAGCACCCCCAGAATGAGCATGTGACCATGCTAATACCATCGGAAAGTACCTTAATAACATACAGAATGAGACAAATAAACATGCAGGTTTGTTTAGAGTCCAATCCTGTGAAGCCAACAGTCTGGGGTTCTTCTCTTTGCTATCCTAACCCTAAGGTTAGGTGTTTGAGATTTGTCTAGATTGATCAACCTCCTCCCTGCACTAGACAGTTCAAAGAACGAATGAAACTCAGATGTACCTGCAAAAGAAAACACAATGTTAGCTATAAAATCTGCCACTGAGTTTCCTTCTCTAAACACACGTTGAAAGATCACATTGAAGTTGCCCTTGATCTATATAATTATCTTCACATCATTTGCAATTACCCAAGGAGGATATCATTCCCCTTCTATCACTTTCTTCATCACCAATGAATCAGTATCCAATATGAGAGGGTGAAGATCATGCTCCACACAGTATTCTAACCCTTGAAGAATAGCCTTAGCTTCAGCCACCATATTAGTTGTCACCCCCAGGTCTACTGCCCTAGCATACACCACATCACCTCCATCATCCCTCACACAAAAGCCTAAGGAGCTAGGACCAGGTTTTCCTTTTGAGGCTCCATCAGTATTCCATTCGTACCAACAATGAAAAGGAAGATGCCATGTTACTCTTTTAGTGATCAATATAGGTTTATATCCTTCAAAAAATTGAATTATGTTTGGCCATAACAATGGAATATTAGGCATCCAAGCATATCACACCCTTGTCAGTTGATGAAATGTCCTATTGATCTCATGAATCACCCTATTTGTGGACACTGAACCCCCATGTTTACTTGCATTTCTTCTCTTCCAAAGTTCCCAAGTGATGATAGTTGGTATTGCTTGAAACAATGGCTTTAACTTAGGACAACATTGAGCATACCACCAATGCCTTATAACCTGCTTCAATTGAATCAATGGCACAGTAATTCCAGCAGCCCTCATGAAAAAGTTCCATACCTTAGAGACACTAGGACTTGTGATAAATATATGCTCAATAGATTCCTCTTGGGGCTGCTGACAATACCAACACCTAGACATCACCATTTGCCCTTGCCTCCTCCACATGTCATTAGTGACTATTCTTCCTCCGCAATCTCCACAAAAAGAAGGATATCTTGAATGGTAAGAATTTAATCCACATTAACTTGAATTCCTAATTAGGATCAGCCCTATGCCTTAATATTTGCCAAGCACTACTAACACTGAACTTGCCTGAAGGAGTTGGCATCTAGTATGGCCTATCCCAGTATCCCTCACTGCCTTCATAATTCACATTTAGCATTATATATTATGCAATTTCCTCATTGAAAGTTTGATCTAGAAGTTGATCATCCCATGCTTCACCTTGTCGTAGTTCTGCCACCTCCTGAAGATGTTTATTGATTGGAAAGTCTTCAGGTAATACGTGATAATGTTCACCCAATCTAGTCCAATTGTCATGCCAAATATTAGTTGTTCCACTCTTCAATTCCTATAGGATCTCATGTTCTACTTCTTCCCTAGCATTCGCCATTTGTCCCAAACATGAGACCCTCTTCTAAGTTGCACCACCATTGATATCTCCTTCTTGCAATACTTATTCCACATGAAATTAGACCACAAAGATTTTGTGGTCCTAAACCTCCACCATAGTTTAGCAAACAGTGCCCTTGACATTATCATGTAAGGACCTAAAACCTAGGGCTCCTTCCTCTTTAGGAAGGCAAAGATTTTTCCATGAAGCTCAATGTCTGCTTATCCCTTCTTCTTTTGTGCTCCAAAAGAACCTAGAAAACATCTTATGAAGATTCTCCAGGACATTTTTTGGTGGATCAAGGACTGATAATATGTGGACTGGCATACTTTGCAACACACTAGAAATGAGTGTTGTCTTTCCTCAAAATGACAATAGCTTTCCTTTCCATGAATGAAATTTAGCCTTTACCTTCTTGATAAGATCCCCATAATAGTCCTTCATCCTTCTAGTGTAAAAAATAGGACACCCTAGATATGTGAAGGGGAATTTACCTCTTGCAAATCCTGTAATAGCTCAAACTGCCTGACACAATCCATTAGCAATCTCTGAATGCATGTAGTATGAACTCTTATCTTTGTTGACCATCTAGCCTGATATCTTCTCATAGTTCCCCGACACTGTCATAATTTTGCTCAAGGATGGAGGATGAGCAGAAGCAAAGATTATAGTATCATCAGCATATGCCAAGTGGTTTAAAGGATCAAACCACTTAGGAATTCCAAATCTCATGAATGACTTGTCTTCAAAGAGCTTATTCAAGGACCTGGAAAGTACCTCAGCTGACAGAATGAACAATGTTGGAGATAGGGGATCCCCTTGCTTCACACCCCTTGTAGACTTAAAGAACCCTGAGGACTTCCCATTCACCAATACTGAGTACCAGTTATTTGACACCAAGTTCCGCACCATGTTGATGATGTGCTCAGAAAATCCCATCTTCCTTAGAACATGCAATAAGTAATTCCATGAAACCCTATCATAGGACTTAGCCATATCAAGCTTGATTACCACATTAGCTGGCTTTCCCCTTAACCTTATGTCAGTGACAATTTCTTGAGTCAATAAGATTTTCTCAAATATACTCCTACCCTCCACAAATCCAGATTGATTAGGAGATATTAGATAAGGCAAAAAACTCTCCAATCTATCATGTAACACCCTAGACAAGACCTTGTTAATGAAGTTGCTCAAACTAATAGGTCTTAAGTCAGAAAAGGTCTCAACTCTAGGTTTATTAGGCAGCAACACTAGATTGGTGTGAGCGATGGATTTAGGCAGTGCAACTCCTCCATAGAAGTGTATCACAATGTTGTGTATATCAGCACCAATAACATCCCAGCATGCATGATAAAACAGGCAATCCATCAGGACCATTAGCACTCTCCCTACTAAGCTCAAAAATTGATGTCCTTAACTTTTCAATTGTTGGAAATCTGCTAAGTTCCAAATTATGTTCCATAGGTACATTATTGAGCAAGGAAAAATCAGAAGCATCACCTTCATTTGTGAACTGTTTTTGATAGAAGTCCACTGCAGGTGTAGTCAATTGCTCCTGGTCTTCAATCCATATCTCACTGCCACTTTTGATCCTCTTCAGTTGCAATTTCTTTCTTTTGACATTGACATGATTGTGAAAGAAACTTGTATTCCTATCTCCTTCAGCAAACCAAGTCATCCCAGCTTTTTGCTTCCAATATTGCTCCTCAATACTCAAGTATTTCTTCAATTCAGATTGAGCCTTTTGAAGCACAATCTTGTTCTCAATTGTAGGCTCTTCGTCAAAAAACATCTATTTCACCCTAACAATGTCCTCCAAAATAGCCAACTGCTTGAAGATATCACCAAATGTTTCCCTACTCCATTTTGACAGTGTTGCCTTCACCCTCTTGAGCTTCTACTTGAACATCAAAAATGGATCCCCTATGAAATCAACTTCCTAATTCTGCCTCACCACATCCATAAATGTAGCATGTTTAGTCAAAAAGTTCAAGTACCTGAAAGGCTTCACAAAATTGGTGGTGTGCTCCCCGCATGTCATTAGCAATGGTGCATGATCTGATCCAGTTCTGATTAGATGTTCAACTTCAATAGTTGGCAACATGTTCTGAAATGGCAAATTCACAAAGATCCTATCCAATCTCTTGAATATACACGCAGCATTGGGTCTCCCATTCCACCATGTAAATGGACTTCCTTTATATCCTTGCTCAAACAAACCACAAAAGTTTACACAAAATGCAAAATCCTCATATTCAGGAGGGTGTATTGGAAGTCATCCTATTTTCTCATCTTCGTGCAGTATCACATTGAAATCCCCTCCTACCAACCATGGAAATCTCATATCACTTGCTAAGTAATACAAGTGATCCCACAATTCCAACCTCTCCATTGCCGAACATTTTGCATAAACAAATGTCATCATGATGTGATGTCCCAGGTCATGGTGAACACAGTCACTTGTTGCTCAGTATCATCCACTAATTCCCATTCCACCACTGCATCAAAGAACAACCATATTGTCCCATTAATATTTGCATAAGCAATCTCCATATTCAACCTCCTTCTATATCTATCAATGAATCTTTTCTTTTGAAAAGGCTCCATCAATGAAACTACACAAAAACTATGCTCCCTATTCATGTTGATCACCCTAGGAAAGGCCTGTTGTGTATTCACAGACCTTATGTTCCATATTAATGTTTTGATCATCACCATTTAGATAGAGAATATGCCCTCCTGGGTATTATTCTTGAAGGTTGTGGTGGCTCTTTATTCTGATTCTTCTTAGTTTTCTTACCTCCTTTAGCACTAGTTGTGGGTGATAAATCTCCTTCCCTGGCCACTTGTTTGAAGTTTTCTGTTGTTGATTCATCATCTCCTTCATCCTCCATTGGATTTTGTCTCATTAAGTCTTCATCAATTGGTTCCACATTGTATGTAACTAAATCATGTAAATATTGTAGAGGAGTCTTCATTGGAACACTAAGTTGCATCTGCATAATTTGATCAGTGCCTAAATCCATAGGCACTTCCTCTATTTCCCCAGTTGCTCTTGGAACAATTGCCCGCTCATCAGCCTGTTCATACCCTTTGCTATCCTCCGGAAAAGAAACATATGCATGCTTCATTTTGAATTGTAGTTCATAGACACTGCCTAGCCCCGGAGTTACTGTATCAGTTTGCTCTGAGTGCATTGTTCTATTGTGATCACCACCCTTCCCGTTGCCTGAAATTTGGGATGACCCCACTATATCATCTCTAACCTTCCTGTTATCATCTACATCAAGTTTTCTCTCTGATGCATACACCAGAACACCATATACATATGCCAAAATCTCTACAGTTGCACTAGGTTTAGGGTTTACTGTGACTGCCTCATCAGGAGCACCTGTATTTAGTCCTGGCGTCGCCAGCCTAATGCCTTGGGAACCTGGCTTTAGGCCTGGCGTCGCCAACCTAATGCCTGGTGAGCCTGGCTTTAGGCCTGGCATCGCCAGCCTATCGCCAGGTGATCTTTGCGTTTTGTCCTTCTTCACCTTGTCTTCTGTTGTCTTTGTTGTGCCCAACTGATCATCCTCAACCTTAACTGCATCACTTCATAATACCTTTGTAGAGTTTACCTCATCAAGATCCTCAATCTGCCCAGAATCTGCATATGCTTGAGATGGAATCTCATGACAAGGTTGATTTATTGTCACATTGTGTTGTTTTAGCTCCTCTTTGCTAGTCCCAAATCTTCTATGAACCCACTCGATTTTGGATTCCTTATTATCCCTTTCATCAATACGTTGATCACTAGGAACACAAGAATTAGTTGATCATCTTTACGAAATGAAGATTGAATCCCACAAGTAATTGGGTTACCATTATTCCCATTTTTCACCGCCTTCTCTACTGCTTCCTTCTTCACGCGCTTAAGTTCCTGTTGAGTTTCCCCATGTTATTTCTTCTTACCATTGGTATGATCCTCACCTTTACCTTCAGTAATTTGTAGAGTAGGTTGATGAAGTTCCTCAACCTCTAGTGCATCAAACTTGTTCTTGGTTGTAACTTCCTCAACTTTGGCCTTCTTTTTACCCTTGTCAGCTTCCTTTCCTTGTTTGTTATCAACAATGTGACCCCTATTATCTCGTTGGTATTTGTTCTTCCTTGCTTGCATCTATTCCTGCTTTTCATGATTCGTAGTAGACTTACCAACCACCTTTCCACTAGTTAGGACCTTTGTTGAATTTGCAGCAGTCCCAATTGTATCTGAACTCACCACAACTGCCTTCTCCTTGCTTTGTTCCTCAACACTTCCTTCAAATCTCTTGTGTAATTCAGGATGAATACCCAGCATTCTGCCTCACTATGCCCTTGTTTTTTGCAAGTCTTGCATTATTTTGGCATATAATCATACGTAATCCTTATCCACTTGAACTCTTCTGGCCCAGATTCATCAGCCTCTTCCACAATCTTAATACGATGAGGGAATTTACCTAATAAGTTAACTTCCACCTTCACTTTAGCACAACTAGGTCTAGTCCCATTTTGAGTGGTTAGGTCTACATGTAATGGATTACCAACTGCACGAGCTAATGAAAATACACATTCCTTACCAAAGAAATTAGGAGGCGGTTATGGAAAGCTAATTCAGACTATGGAAATGGGAGTCTCTTCATCAGGTGTCCACCATAAATTCCATTTTATACAACGCATCTGCCATATGTCTGACTGAGCTTTTAAATAAAAAGTTGGCTTTGAAAGAAGATGAACATAGTCCTCCAATAATGACAGCCTAATCAACATATGACTATCTTCAATTAAACCAACTGAACAATGGCCTATAATCTCACATTGAATTGGAATTACTTTACGTAATTCACTAATAACAAGCTTCCTATACGAAAATTTCCCAAGAACTGCCAGTTAAAGCCCTTGTTGTACGATAGATTGCTTTACTTCTTGTTTATTTTACTTCACAACTGGTTCTTTATGAAGGAAATCAAATGGTTTCAATGGTAACGTAGTTAGGGTTTGTATGGGAGCATTAATGACAGTAGGTTTTAAGATTTTTGCGAAATCCATGGGTTGGGGATTGTTGTTTGTGGTTGTAGATGATTGGGCGACAGTGGGGGGAGGTTGGGGAAGTAGCGCAGCCACTGGGGGTGCCTGGCCGCCGGCTGTGGATGCCATGGAAGGTAAATCGCCGGTTAGGGTTTAGGATAGAGAAGAGAGCGTTTGCAATCAAACAAAACACCTCACCCTATTTCGGTTACCTCACTTGCATTTATTTACATCAATGCCATTATATATCATTTATTACTATTTAACGCTATTCTTTTTGTTCTTGGGCCATTGAATATTGTTTATTGTTACACATGTACTATATTTTGCCACGAAATTAGTTAAACAATCTTTTGAATATTAATATAGGCTAAGTTAACTCTATTCTATTTGAAAATCTAATTAATATTTTATAGGAAAAATGACATTGTAATAGCCGCTGCAAAAATAATAGCTGAAAAAATGTATAAAATTTATATATTTTTTGTATATATATACATTATGTATGCTATATACAAAAATTATACAAATTTTACACATTTTTTCGGCTACTAGATATCAATAGTTTTTGGCGCGAGCTAAAAGTGATAATTTCCCTATTTTATATTTTAAGGCACACCGACGTTGAACTTTAATTTGTTTGCCACTTTTCTATAAACTTTATACCTAGATATTTATTACGTAATCATTAAACCAATAAAATACAGATAAATTTCATCAACAGCTACCTTCCTTAAAAAAGAAATAAAAGAAAGAAAGGTGCAAATACTTTTACACTGGTCAAAGATTGTCATATGACTAGGAAATTATTAGTTGGAAAGAGAGCGGCTTAGTTGTATCTAATGTATATACACAAATATACGAAGCAGCTTAGGTAGATGCAACTTTAATGCCTCTTGGTCGTGTTTTCAACTGCGACTCCTTTCTTCTTCAAATTTCCAGATTTCACACCAAACTTCCAGGGAAAACAAAGTTAAAAAGTGGCGCTAATCACCTTCATTCATATCTGATGTGTAAAGATTGTTGAGTAATGGTAACCATTACTACAGATGTGGTGGAATAGATGATATATGCTTCCTTTAATCACAGATTTCGGTTTTAAGTCATTAGAATGAAAAAAATTATGATAGGAAGCGTTGTCCTACTATGAGCTCAACTCGACATAAATCTGAATTAGTTAGGTCACTAAAATCTAAATTTTGGTTGGTTATGATAGGATGGATGAGATCTTTCCATCCTGAGCAAGAGGTCATGAATTCGATCCCTAAAACTGGACCTAGTATGAAATGTTTCACACTTATGAACTTATTCTATGCAAATTCGATTAATGTGACTAGTGAATGTTATTGAATGGTTAGTGATGTTTAGCTTAAAGTGTATATATTTCTATGTATATCGCCTCATATTTTACTTTTTTTTCGTGAGTTTTAGATGTTAAATGTGATGATTTATATTAATTTGAAGTGTTTTTATGTGTAGGAATGATTCGGGATCAATTGGGGGCGAAACATGCGAAATTAGAGCCAAAACGGGCGAAACCGGGAAAACGGCAATTTTGGGTGCCTCAGGCAGGGCTGGGCGCCACCTGTGGAGCTGGAGGCAGAAACATTTTATGGGGAAGCGCCCTAGTGGGTGCCCGGCGCTACCCAGGACGCCGTTGATGGGATTTTCTCCTATTTTTCCTGGGACACGGTTATTTCGGCCCTAGACCTACCCAACACGTATAAAAGAAAGTCTAATATTATTTTTGAGGAGGGGGACGCCGCTTTGGAGGAATAATACACACGGAATTGCTAGGGAGCAAAGGATTCTCAGTTTTCTTCATCTTTTCTAGTATTTATAATTAATTCAACACTTATGCAATTGTTTGATTTTAGCATGAGTGACTAAACACCCATTGTTCTGAGGTTGTGATTTAGCCATGAATATTGTTATTTGACATTAGCTTAACCTTGATTTTAATTCACTCAATATATGGTTATTTCTTTAGTTCTGTATTTAATTGCTTAATTGTCTGGCCAGCAGTTAGGTTCTATATACTATCTATGTTATGCTTGGGAGAGCCGTGTATAGATTAGAGAAGAATTGAAGAGAGCGCGATCTTAACCCTTCAGGGGAGCGAATTTGTGGTTAGGATAGGAATATACCTAGTCATCGTACTTAATTAAATATCATAATCTTAGTGTGTTCTAAATAGATTAATTTAATAGGAATATAGGCGTTAATCTATTGAGAATAGGCGAGTAGTGCTTCAGGGNACAATACGAATGGTGAATCGATCACAACCCTGGAATATTTGTCTCTACTGAATACACAACAATCAACTCGTTACTTGATAATTAGTTATTTCTTAGAATCGTAGTATAATATAGTTACATTATTGGATTTTTATTTTGGCTTGATTAAATAATAATTATAGTGAATTAGTGATTAGTCTACACAAGTCCTGTGAGTTCGACACTCGATTTATCATTATATTACTTGTATGACCACGTATACTTGCGTGTGCATTTGGGACCAACAAGTTTTTGGCGCCGCTGCCAGGGACTTGAATATAGATTACTTTCTAGTTTTTACTATAATTGTTTATTTCATCTAGTCTAACGTTACTTGATTATTGCTCTAATCTCAGGAACTTTGATTAAATGCGTAGGGTCATAAGCCAGGACAGACTCGACATCTTTGACCCCGAACCTGAGAGAACATTTCACAGGAGGTTGAGGGAAGCAAGGGATACAAACAATATTCAGGCACTCGTTCAATTTCCTGTGAACATGGCAGAGGAACAACACATGGATTTTCAGGAGGTAGCAATGCCCAGTATTGCTAATGTTAACTCCAGCATCGTAAAGCCCAGAATCACTGGGCACTTTGAGCTGAAACAGAGCATGATCCAGCTACTTCATACAAACGGGCAGTTTATGGGTCTTCCACATGAGGATCCATAGCAGCATATTCTGAAATTCTTGGAGATTAGTGATACTTATATCACTAACGGGGTCACTCCAGATTATGTGAGGCTCACACTTTTTCCATTCTCTCTGTTGGGCGAAGCTAAGCAATGGCTAAAGGTAGAACCAGCTAATTCCATTACATCATGGAATGATTTGGCAAGAAAATTTCTGGCAAGGTTCTTCCCTTCAGGCAAAACTGCAAAGATCAGAAGTGAGATAGTTGCCTTTAAACAAAAAGCAGGAGAATGTTTATATTCAGCATGGGAAAGGTTCAAGGGGCTACTCAGAGATTGTCCTCATCACAATCAGACAAACAAAGTGTTAGTTCACACTTTCATTGAGGGGCCCTATCCCCAAAGAAAAATTGTGGTAGATGCAACAGCTGGAGGTCAGGTATTGGAGAAAAACTATGACGAAATATTTGCATTATTGAACAAATTCTCCAAAAGCAATCCGGATTGGCAAGGAGAGATGGGTAGGAATATGGTACAAAAATCACCAGGGGTTCTTGAATTAGATGTTGTCTCAGCCTTGTCAGCACAGATCTCTACGTTGACCAACCAAGTCAATCAGATGACCTTGGTTATTAACAAGCAACAAGCCCAGCCAGTGCAACAAGTTCATATATTTTGTGAAGTCTGTGGAGAAGGTCACATGAGCAATCTATGCCTAGTAAATCCAGAGTCTGTATATTTTGTGGGTAATGCAAATAGAGGCCAAACAAATCAGTATGGGGACACTTACAATCCCAACTGGAGGAATCACCCAAACTTCTCTTGGGGTGGAAATCAAGGCACTCAGAATCAATACCGGCCTCAAGCACCTCAACAACAATACAGACCACCTCAGACTGAACAATCAGCTAGCCTTTAGGAGATTATGAAGAGAATGATGAACGACCAACTTGCTTTCAATCAGAATATGGCTGATCACCAGGCCCAAGCAGCAGCAATGAGAAATTTGGAACGCCAAATGGGACAACTTGCTAGTTCCCAAAATACCAGACCAGTATGAGATCTCCCTAGTGATAATGAGCCTAATCCTAAGGCTCAAGTTAATGCAATTACCTTGAGAAATGGACGAATACTAGAAGAAGCTCCAAAGACAAAGGAGAATACAGCTCATCCTGAAGGAGAATTAGTTCCCAAGCCAGTTGAGGGGAATGAGAAAGATAGTAAAGGGCCCGAGCCAGTAATTGAAACAAGGCCACCACCTCCGTTTCCACAAAGACTGTAGAGGCAAAAAGATGATGCTAAGTACAAGAGATTCCTAGATATGTTGAGCCAAGTGAGTGTGAATTTTCCTTTGGTGGAAATTATGCAATAAGTGCCTAAGTATGCAAGGTATCTCAGAGATATTGTGGCAAACAAACGAAGACATGCAGAGTTCGAAACAGTTGCACTTACTGAAGAGTGCAGTGCCAGAGTTTAGAGTAAACTTCCTCCTAAGTTGAAGGATCCTGGGAGTTTCACAATTCCTTTGTCTCTTGGAAAACAAGAAGTTGGTAGAGCCCTGTGTGATTTAGGGGCTAATATAAATTTGATGCCCTCTTCTTTGTTCAAGAAACTCGGATTGGGGATGCTTGGACCTACCATAATCACTTTACAATTAGCAGATAGGTCACTAGTTATGGAAGGAATTATTGAGGATGTGTTAGTTCGAGTGGGAAAGTTTATTCTCCCTGCTGACTTTATTGTTCTTGATTACGAGGTAGATGAGGAAGTGCCCATTATTTGGGGCGACCATTCTTAGCTACTAGTGGAGCAATTATTGATGTGAGGGCAAGGAACTTAAAAATGAGAGTTGACGATGAGGAGGTCACTTTTAATGTGTACAAGGCACTTAAACTCCCAAACATTATGAGGACATGTGCATGATTACTATGGTCGACGTGAAGGGGATAGAGCAGAGTCTTTATGTGAATGGCAATGATCCCGAGGAGGTGGTGTTGCAAGCTGAGGGTGTAAAGATAATTGAGAAAAGACTCAGAGATGAAAAAGGAGACTCGTTAAAAGCGTGCAAAAAGGCTAGGATTCACTGGAGAAAGAAGAAGAGAAAGCGCCCAGCCTGAGCAGAGTAGAAGAGTCGTGCCACGACTATAAATAAGGCGCTTGTTGGGAGGCAACCCATCCTGTTTATCTTTTTTTTTTTAAGTGTCGAGTTTTGTGTTGTTTTTATTTTGCAGAGTAGGGGAAGTCTGAGTACCCAAAGTTGAAGCTGAAGGGCATGTCTGAGCTTAAGTGTGGGATCATCACGACTCTAAAGATTGAGAATCATGTCCGAGCTAGGCCCGAGAGGATCTCAGGGAGTATTTCTCACCCTTGTTTTAATGTTTTTCTTTGTGATCATGCATCAAGGACTATGCATAACATAAGTGTGGGATGGGGAAACTACTTTCTGAAGTGAAGTATAATTGTATAAAATTATTATTTTTTTAGTTAAGAAACGAAAAGAAAAATAAAAAAATAGAAAAAGCTCGAATTTTTCCCAATGATGGATCTGTTGGACAATTTTCTTGAGGGATAAAGTCCGATTAAAAAACAAAACGCCAAAAAGATTTTTTATTTTTTTTAGGATAGTTAGGTAGTATCCCTTGGTTTTTCTTTGGGCACCGATTCGTTTCCAAGGGTGTAACTTGAATCGGGCACTTAAAAATTATATTTTTTTTAGAGTAATTAGGAAGAAACTGAGTAACTTAGAGATACCCATTGACATGTTTGGTGCCGGCATATTAGGTTATGACATACATTCTACTTTCCCTTGTATTTGGTTTGACTTGTGATGCCTAAGAAAAATTAAATAGCCTATTATGTGACGCCTTAGCTCAGTTACTTGACTTGTATGCTACATAGTGTGATATTGCTTGATTCTCTCAATTTTGTGTGCTTGCTTCACTTGAGAGTTGAATAAAACCGTTGTGATTGAGTCATGTGCAATGTGTGAGTGAGGTTTAGTAATTTTCTATGTTATTCTGTGTAGTCTAGAACTTGCCCTGTGTGTTAATCGAAATGAAATTGTAAGTTATGCTAGTCTAGGGGATGACGTAGGCATTTTTCTTGTTTGATCATGGATGTGCTTGTCACATAAGAATTAAATTTTCCATTGCTAGCCCCTTTTAGCCTTTTGACCTTTTCTTTGGCACCCACATTACAAGTCGTACCCCTATTTTGTTCTTAAATTGAGATTTTTGCACATTTACCTCCTAAGGCACTTCATCGCTAAAAGAAGTAGGGTGAGATATTGGGGATTAGTTTTGAGTGGAGCCATGGAAGGGCCCTTTGGTGCATTAAATTTGAAATCAAAAGCCACTAGCCAATGAACTTTCATGTATGGAGTGTGTGGAAAAAGAAAAAAAATATTGTTGTAAAATAAAGAAGAAAAAAAATGATAGAAGAGGTATGTATAAAAAGATACACACCTCCAAATTTTATTAATATGTGCTAGTGGGAGTATAGAAATACTTAATTGAGAAAAGGCTATGTTGTGTATGGATTGTGGCAAGTGAATTGGTTGAGAAGAATATGTGTGAATTGTGAATGTAGTGTATTAAAGTGCTTAGGAGGGTAGCCACTATTCCTAAACATATTCTACCTGTCCCTTAGCCTACGTTACAACCTTAAAAGTCCTAATTGATTCTAGATTTGGCTAACTTAAATTAGTAGAGATCTACACTAAGGGCAAACTTATGGTACGACCACGGGATGCATATAAATTCTTTGTGAGAGTGAGTGAATTTGTTCGATCGTGTGATGTCCTTAAACTATGTTCAAAAGCATATTTGAATATGTGGACTAGTTATATTCACTCTTTTGTTGTTGGTGAGGGCACATGATCTCTTGAGAAATTGGTAATGTTGTAAACTTTCTTGTTGGGTGATTGCGTGAATTGAGAGAGCTTAGTGGTTACAAGTCGACTCTTGAGGTTGGGTGGTTGTAATTAGGTTGTTGGTATGATTGATAGAGTAGTTATACTTGGGAATTTTTTTAAAAATGGGAAGAATGTGAATTTTTGTATTTTCATACTTGATTGCCGGTATCGATCATAGTCAAGGGGTAAGGTATGTGATTGAAAAGTAAAATACTCCTTGATAATGAACTTTGTACATGTTGAAGGGTAGTAGATTGTCCCATTGCTCGAGGACGAGCAAGAGTCTAAGTGTGGGGTGTTGATGTTTAGCTTAAAGTGTATATATTTCTATGTATATCGCCTCATATTTTACTTTTGTTTCGTGAGTTTTAGATGTTAAATGTGATAATTTATATTAATTGAAGTGTTTTTATGTGTAGGAATGATTCTGGATCAATTGGGGGCGAAACGCGCGAAATTAGAGCCAAAACGGACGAAACCGGAAAAACGACAATTTTGGGCGCCACAGGCAGGGCTGGGCGCCACCTGTGGCGCTGGAGGCAGAAACATTTTATGGGGCAGCGCCCTGATGGGCGCCCGGCATTACCCAGGGCGCCGGTGACGGGATTTTCTCCTATTTTGCCCGGGACACAGTTATTTCGGTCCTAGACCTACCCAACACGTATAAAAGCAAGTCTAAGCTTATTTTTGAGGAGGGGGACGCCACTTTGGAGGAATAATACACACGGAATTGCTAGGGACCGAAGGATTCTCATTTTTATTCATCTTTTCTAGTATTTACAATTAATTCAACACTTATGCAATTGTTTGATTTTAGCATGAGTGTTAAACACTCATTGTTCTGGGGTTGTAATTTAGCCATGAATATTGTTATTCGACATTAGCTTAACCTTGATTTTAATTCAATCAATATATAGTTGTTTCTTCAATTCTGTATTTAATTGCTTAATTGTCTGGCTAGCAGTTAGGTTCTATATACTATCTATGTTATGCTTGGGAGAGTCGTGTATAGATTAGAGAAGAATTAAAGAGAGCGCGATCTTAACCCTTCAGGGAAGCGAATTTTTGGTTAGGATAGGAATATACCTAGTCACCGTGCTTAATTAAATATCATAATCTTAGTGTGTTATAATAGATTAATTTCATAGGAATATAGGCGTTAATCTATTGAGAATAGGCGAGTAGTGCTTCGGGAGAAGGCTATGAGAGCAATTAACGATTAATTAGCAACCATGAGTGAATTATATCAAAGGGAGAGTTAATTAAAACAATACGAATGGTGAATCGATCACAACCCTGAAATATTTGTCTCTACTGAATACACAACAATCAACTCGTTACTTGATAATTAGTTATTTCTTAGAATCGTAGTATAATATAGTTACATTATTGGATTTTTATTTTGGCTTGATTAAATAACAATTATAGTGAATTAGTGATTAGTCTACACAAGTCTCTGTGGTTCGACACTTGATTTATTATTATATTACTTGTACGACCACGTATACTTGTGTGTGCGTTTGGGACCAACAGTTAGCAAAAAAAAAGACAGTGTCAACCCCTTAGGGAGGGGGAGCGGAGGGGAGGGATGTACATAAGTCGGGTTGGTTCGAATTTTCTAATTATCAAACCAAATCACTTGTATCGGGTTATTAAATCTAAATGCCAAACAAAATTAATAAAAGTCGGGGGGGTGTTCTCGATTTTTCTCGGGTTCTTCAGATTTTTTATTTTTTTTTGTAAATTCATCATAGCACAAAACGTAAAATTTGTGCTCCAAATATTTCTTTAATCCCAACAAGATAGAATTATATAAGGTGTTTTTCAATAAAATAACATAAATATGAGACGAGTCATGGCATTGTACTAAAATATTCAATAATAAATATAATAAAAGCATAAAATAAATATTATTAACAAAACATAATAAAAACAAATATAGTTTAAAATTACGACTAATAAGTACTATTATTTACATGACTAACCACTAAAAGAAAAATAAGTTATACATTTTATCTAAACCATGAAAAAATAAAAATAATAGAATTCCAACACTATTTGCATTCATAGTACAATGAATTGAATGTCTTTTATTAGCATTAGTATTGATTTGATTTTGGTTAAGATTTATTTGAGTTACTAACATTTATGGACTATAAAACTTATCGGAGCATCCAAAAATTAAAAGCCCGAAATAATACGTTAAAGGATAAAACTACGAAAAAGCTTAAGAAATATTTATAAACTACGCTACAATAAATATTTTTAGGTATTAAATATATTTAAAAATTCTATACATAAAATGTCGGATTGGTTTGGTTTCGATTTGACTTTTTTTAGTTAAAACCAAATCAAACCAAACCAAACCAAGTATAGCGAATTTTTTTTCACAACGCCAAATCAAATCAAACCAAATCATAATCGAATTATTTTCTCGATTTAATTCAGATTATCGTGTTGGTGCGGTGTGAATGTATAGGCTCATGAAAGTGCTAATTGGTCGAAGGACAATGGTCTTCAAAGTAATCGGGATCTGCGCTTCTAAGGACACCGATTATCAGAAAGCTGATCTTTTTAATAATAGAAATAATGTTTCCTTCCATAAAACATTTTCCAAGACTGCATCCGCAGAATATAAAAATAAGGGCATCTTTTTGACTTGCAAATACTCTTAACCTTTTAAAAAGAAGCCTTATAAGCTACAAGTATTAATTAGACAAACTAACAGGAAAAAGAAAGCCCGGTCAAAACCATGGGATTCAACTTTATTTACCAAAAGTAACGCGTTTCCATTTAATTGGCCAAGCTTTCTTTTGGCCAAATGTTAGAGATATTTGACCAAGCTTTTAGATTGAAAGGAAAGTGCTTTTATGCTAGAAGCAGTTTTTAAGAAGCAGAAAAAAAGTAAATTCTCTTTAAAAATATTTTTCTAAGAAACACTTTTGAGAAAGATATACTTAGAAGCAGTTTTCAAAAGTACTTTTCAAATTAATTAGACAAATACAAACTGTTTCTCACTACAAATATTTTTTTGAAAAAGTACTTTTGAGAAAAACACTTCTCGAAATAAGCTGAATTTAGAAGCTTGGCCAAACAGGCTACGAGTATCCCAAAAAGGATGAGGCAAAAAAAAAACGCATTTCTCCTTTTATGCATTCAGATTGCCTTACGCCAAATCCAGTGAAAATTTACACGTTGTGCAAGAACTTAAGGAACGTATTTGAAACACAACAAAATGGCAAGCACAAAAAGTAGTGAGTTCAAGGAAAGGCCAACTAGTGCCAACCCATTTAAACAGCTTCAAAAGGATTAGAAAAAGATCAAAGCAATTCCTCAAGGAAGTAATCAAATCTTCCAATATCAAAAGCTCGAGACAATATTATAATAACCACCTCTTCAGGCTTCCAGTAAATAAAATATTATCACGTGCCAGGTCACATGACTACTCTGAAACTTTTAACAACTTATCTGGAAATCAGAGTTCCAACACAGAGAACAGTCAAAGGAACACCACATGATCCCATTAGCATCGGATCCTTCACTACATTCAAACATCATATATAAATCTCATTAGCTAAGCTCCAAAGCTACCAAATCACAATAACATATTTATCTTGATCACCTCTTATTCCACTCACCCTGCAGCAGAAAACTCATCATTAACATACTTTAACTTGGCTTACAGCATGAGTATGAAGAGCCATTCGAAAATACTAGCTGCTTTTGTTCTAGCACTTCTGTTGATTCTTAGTTCAGAGTCCAATCCCACACATGCAGCTCGCTTCCTCTTCAGAGAGCATCCATCCACAAAAACTTCAATATCACAAACACTCAAAGGTCTGCATGCAAAGCAGAAGCAACCATTCAAGAAAGTCGATTCAAGCTTTAGGAGAATACCTCCAAGCAGATGGAATCCTATACAAAACAAGTAATTTCTGAATTCAAAAGTATTCGCATCTTACCTCCATAAGCAGTTTTCTCAAATATCACATTCTTGCACCAGATTCAAGCCCCCATAGGATGACTAAAAGCATCACCTCAGCAAAGGAAAGTGTCACTGGAGCAGTTTGTTCATTCAATACGGATGTAGTTTGCAATTATAAAGTTAATTTCCACTTTCCAGTTAGGATAGTCACTTGCAGTACAAATACAGGATACAATTTTGTTCCTCGGTAGCTATTAAATTTGTTGCTAGATGTATTTCCCAAAGTTCTACAGATGTGAATAGTTTAAATTTTTTCATAACGGTGCATTTATGAACCAACCATTTTAAACCTACCAATGAAGCATTTAACTAAAATGAAGAACAAAGATTGCAAACAACTAAACTCAAGTGTACTCGGCATCCAATAGAAGTTCCATGCCTTTCTGATCAAACAACAGAAAGTGACTAAAACTGATCATTCACAGTAACGTAAAATTGAATAAAGAACCTAAAAACATTACAGTTAAACTTTAATCTTCTTTCTTTGAGAGTCTGACTGACCATCTCCCCTATGTCTTTTCTTCTCATCTTTCGACCTTTTCACTTTTTTGGAAACCTGATGAGCCAAAAAGGGGGTATTAGAAGTTTTGGAAGAAGCCAAAGTTGTCTCGATCTCTTTCCTAATGTCTTTCAATTTTTCTTGCTTTGGTTTGGAATGAGTATCAGCAAGAAAGCTCTCCTTTACAAGTGATTTGGTTTCCGTTGGTCCGAATGTAGCATAAAATTCTTTGAGAGCAGATTGTTGTGAAGCTTGTCTCGACTTCCACTGATCAGGTTGCCTTGCAAATCTATTAACAGAAAAGGAAGGAAAAATAAGTACAAGAGAAACCAGGAAAGTTCAACTCAACTTTAAATGAGTAGGTCAGAAGGGTTTCATAAGATCTTCTCACTGTCTGATTTGCAATTCTCTAATGAAGATGAGTGAATAACTACAGCATGTAGTCTCAAAGTTAGATGCTTATGTTAATGATAAACAACATGAAGTAACTAAATTATAAAGAATAAGAAGGCAGTCGTGCTAGGATGAGAAGAAACAATAATCTTAATATACCTAGCCCTTTAACTTTGTGACAATGAACAGGATCAAGATGCATAGACGATAAGAGTTATGACACAACAGATCCTTGATCGGAAAAGAAATGGTGCTCTCAGCCACAGAGCACTGTGAACTTCCATCGTTAAGCTACATTAGATAGTGGCAAAGTGGTGAAGCCGTGAAGATGGAAAAGAAAAGCCTATAGCTTACCCGTCAATATCGAGTTTCCTCAGTAGGTAAGGTCCCTGCTTAGTCTTGGATAGCTCTGATTGGAGAGGTAGCATTTCCGACACTATTGTTTCTCTCAGGGACAAGTTACTAGCAGTGAAACACTTTTCAACTGTAAATGAACCAAATGGGTGCACTGAGAGCTCACCAAAATGTCCTCGAAGCCTTCAGGTTACAGATCATCATTATTAGCAAATCAATAGTATGATTTCCAACTGTAAATGGAGTAACAAACGTCGGCTGTAATACATACTTGGAAACTAACTTCCGTTTTTGCTTTGCTGATATATTCGAGTTGAGGAAAGATTCAATGACCCGTGAACCACTAGGATCTTTCGATGCCGCAAGAACATGATGTTCTTCCAAAGATGTGATACTAGTAACATAGATCTGTATGAGTTCCTGTAGCACATCAAAAAGGATTGTAATCATGCTGACAGCTTAAACAACACTTCAGTAGATAGAACAAAGCATACACGATAACTACGCACTGGCTTTTGAAATAATAGAAAATATAAGTAAGAGTTGAAGCAAACAAACTATATAGCTCCACATCCGATGTCAGACTGAAGCTAAAGACTATAAACAAAGTGATGTAAAAGGCAGGGAATGTCGGAAAGAGGTGAATATGTGGCATAGACATAAATGTACATCACAAAAATAAATTCAAAAGAAGAATGAAAAAAGGACACATACACTGGGAAGTCTAAATATCGACTGCAGAATCAGAGATCCAACTACATGGATCTTTGTTCCTTGTGGCCAATTCCAGTTAGATTTGTCTCCTGAGCAGAAGAAATTTTCAAGAAATAATACTCGGGGGACGATATACTTGGGAAACTCATCCCCTGTGCATACAGCGGCAGCAATGGCCTGACAACACTGAAACCAAGAGAAATGGAAAGAACAAAACATTTCAGCTGATCCTTCTTTCTTTCTAGTAAAAAGAAATATTTATCAATAATGAAGGAAATGAATACAAAAATCCATATTTTCCAATAAACGAACTGAATACCACGTATATGGATATTTATTTTCATCAGACAAAGTATATTTAATTGAAATCATTACCAAGATGATACAGTAAGAAGTACAAAACAACTTAGTACAGTTCCTCCCCTATTTCCTCATATCATCCAAAAAGAATATCCAGAAATCATGAACACAACAGTTGGAAAATATAGAGTGTGACTGTCAATATCCACAACAAACCTCATGTTCATGGCTGTGGAGCCTTTGAGTTGCAGCAAGGATAGAAGCAACAACTCCAGACTTCCCCATTTCGAAAAGATCGTGAAATTTTGTCCCAAGCTCCTCCCAGATCAAGTCCATCTTGTAACAAAACAGAGTGTGAGTGATACTATAAACCAACATATGATTAAACATGAGAATATCTTGACAAAACCTATTTCAAGCTTCCAGTATAATGTCCAGTGAGATAGTTTTAACTGTGCAATCAAAATAGAAGACTTAAAGGTTATTTGGCGCACTGCATACTGATTTTAATATCTACCAACATTTGTATCTAAACAAAGTTTTCAAGGTTGTCTGATTCAATTCTACTGGACCTTAGGCTAAGCAATATTCCTAATATTTAAGTTTGAAAAGCCTTACATGTTCCTCACTTTTGGCTTGAGATGCTAAAGCCTGCACGACGAAGTTCGCACAGTGATGAGATGCCATTCGAAACAATGACTTCCTGAAAACTTTTGTTAACAACTCACTGTACAATGTTTCAGGAGCAAATTCCACGATGACCTGCAACATTATGCATTAAAATGTCAAACAAGGAGAACATTGTACAAGTTAGAAAGCAAAGCAGCTAAAAGAAGCACAGTAAATCATCATGTCAGCAAATTTGCAATGTGTCTATAGACTTGGGCTTCACCTGATTTTATAGGAAAAAGGTGGGTAAATGTTAACAAACCACAAAGAACTTATGCTCTCTGCTTCCAGGATTAACAAACATTTGCCTTAATCTTTTCTTTCAGATGGTTGGATTGTGTAACAGGTTCGACCACCCTCCATCTAGTAGCGATTCTAGATTGCATAAACAGTTAATCACCTACTTCTACACTGCCCAGTAGCGACAGACCTATGGAACATGTTCTTTTGTATTTTTGGCCTAAGCTGGGTCATGCCACAGAGCCTGAGAGAGGCACATATGAGCTGGAGTCTTTGGGAGGTTGATAAGGTCGTCAAGAAGATCTGGCTTATGATCCCTGCAACTATTTTTTGGTGTTTATGGAACGAGAGGAATAGAAGATGCTTTGATGACACCTCAACCCCGAACCATTTACTCAAATCTAAATGCCAGCTCAACCTTTTTTGCTGGACAAAGTTGTCCCCTGTAAATAGTACAGGACACCTTTTGGACTTTATTAGCTCTCTTGTCCTAGACTGAGACTTTGTTTTGGGGCAAACAATGTTCTCCTGTAATTTTTTGTTTATTTAGCTCATATGCATCTTGTAACTTGATGCGTTCTTAATGAAACCTATTACTTCATCAAAAAATATATATATATGACGTGGGCAACTAATTCAGCTGGAACTGTACAAAAACTGTCAGCTCATAAGTCATAACAACTGAGCATTTCACCAATTTATAGGTTACGACAATCACTGTGGGGCAAGCATATATCTAAATGTTCCATTCAAATTAGACTGAACTATCACTATCTTGATAATACCATTAACAGATGCGGAGTACAATGTGTGCAGCATACAGATAAATTCATGACTATGGAGTTCTTAAACCAGTTAAATATACAACATTACTGTTGGAAAAGCATATACAAAGAGGAAACATAGGCAGACATCAATGAAATTTTACCTCCATTAAATGACTGTATGCAGTTTCTTCCACTAGCCTTGAAATGTTTCTTATGGTTTTTCCTTCTAACAAGTTTCCAGTATTGGCACTTTCAGCACTGCTCCCAAGAAGAACTCGAATTAAATGCAATAATTCCTGTTCATTTCCGGCCAATAATTTCAAAGCAGTCTGCAAATAAGAGAATAAAATCAATCATTGCTTGTTGATATGTAATTCCACAGTTGTGGTTTAAACTAGTGGCCTTATAAAAAATATGAATCATTAGTTGGCAAACAAGCATGTATTACTAGTGTTTCCAATTTCCATAGTGGTCTTTATGATCTTTTGCACATTTACATACTGTCAGCAAAAAGACTGATGTAACAATGGAGCCTGGGAACATAAATTTTATACCTGAAGAACTAAACTGCTGTATTGATTAGTTTGAAGTTTTGAAATGTCTTCGCTGGCAGCATTTAACATCTCTGATACGAAATTTTTAAGCAAACTAGGAAATACTTGCTGAAACCGCAGTGAGCCATTGTCTTTTGCATGAGGCACCTTGAGATTCAAGCGTTCAGCCAAGACAGCTGATGACTTTGTGGAATGGAACTCTTCTAAAGGCACCCCTTTAAGTAGGCAAAGAAGACTCCGAAGCACATGAGATCCATGGCAGTTGCACATTATATCGACAGGATTGACAACAATTGCCTGACATAGAAAAGTAAAAGAGCCAATGAACAATCAAGTTAAGAACATGGATCACGTATACCCAAGAAATTATCATCCACCTTTTATTCTGATCCACTATGACATTTCCCAACCTTAAATCTTATAGCAGATTTCAAAAAGGGGTTTCACGTAGAACCACAAGAACAGAAAAGGATTATGCAAGCAAATAGCATGTTGTAATGCAAAGTAGACAATAGGAAAACATTTAACCATTATAAACAATGACGATGACACTATTTCATACCTTACAAATTTTAATCAAAGCCTGTTCTATCAGAGAATGGTTCTCACTTTCCTGAAGGTGATAAGATAGAGATTTTAAAGCTGTTTCGACCACATGAGAGCCTGATCTATCAGCTGCAATATGAGAGATATTCTTTGCACAGCTCTGAAGGAAACTACAAAGGTGATCCAAAGAACAGCCTTCAAGTAGAGTTTGCAAAGTATGGCTTATTATATAATCAGTTGCAAGTTCTGCTTCTTTCCCTCTGGTTTCTTCCAATGCATTTCCACAAATGACAGACCGCTCCTCTGGGTCAATTTCTGTACCTTCAATGGCATTAGCAATCTCCGCAAAGTATTTTGCAGTCTCGGGATCAATCTGCTGTCTACATAAGAATATTAGCAAGGTGTGAATGCATCAGATTGCAATATGTCAAATAGTTCATCTAATAAAATTGGAAATGACGAATATGCGATGAGAACCTGAGAAATGATGTTTGCGGAACAGGGGCTGTCTTGTCGGGCTTACGAGATTTATCATTGCCATAGGCGTTCCCTCCAGATACACTTTCAACAGTACTATCAGCACCAACTCCAGCATGTTTTTTTGATGTCTTTCGGCCCATTCTTCTTTTCCTTTCTTCCTGATTATTCGTTTTATCCTCCCAAGCAGTTGACTGGTCTGTCAAATCACAGGCTTTATGTTTTCTCAAAATTAAAGCTTGCAGACCTACAGAAACCATGGGTTTTTACATTGCAATGCTTGCCTACTGTAAACATAAGATTCAACAGCATACCTAAGCAAATGTTTATAAATTATTCAAAAATTCACAAAGAAAAGCAGCGTCTTTATACCGTCAAAGAAACAAATTTAGGTATTTTCACTAAAAACATCTCAACGTGATAATTTTTTCAATTGATATTTCACTTTATCATAAGTTTTTTCCAATTTCTTGTCCATATATTTGTATTCATGCTTATAGTTATTAGTCTTGGACTATGCCTAAATATTTGTATTTTTCTCCATTTGCGCCTTTCTTCGTTAAAGCCCACACTTTACTTGCGCATTGCGCTTAAAGCCCCAACAAGCCTTAGAGCGTTTTTGTGCTTTTCGCCGTTGATAACACTGTTGTAACCTTCTTAAACTAGGCGACATAAACAGCTAAAGACAGCAAAAAATAACACTGAATCCATGTATATAAGGACAGTCCAGATGAAACAACACCCTTATTTAGCATAGACAGGGCTTAAAGCAACAAAAAAAAAGAAAACCACATTTTTCAATGCAGGTTCAGTTTATTCGAAAAGTAAGAGATACAAGTAAAAATAAATACAAAACACAAAGACTAGTGCCCAGCAAAGCCAAGTCAAGTTCAATGGGAGAACGAAATACCTGTTTTGAAATGCCTTTTCACTTCAATACTAAAACCAGCTAAATATGGCAATTGATAATACTGAGCCCATGTAATCATGTATAGACAATCCAGTTGGAAAAAACACCCTCATTTAGCATAGACAGGGCTTAAAACAAAAAAATCCCTAGATATTTCAATGCATGTCCAGTTTATTCACAAAGTGACATACAAGGATGGCTCTAGGGTGAAGCCCTTGCCTTAGGCCCACAAATATCTAATATGAAGTACTAATATATTAATTTTTATATAAACATTAATAAAAGATTTCAAATTTTAACATTTTCTAAAATTTGGTAGAGGTAAAATTGAGTGTGTGTTAATACGATAATTTTTTTCTCTAATTAATACAAAGCCAAATAAAGCAGAATTAACTCAATAGATGATAATAAGTTCCTCAAAGATATTTGTAAATATCCTCAATAGACGATAAAGTGAATTGCAGAGGCTTACATAGTTATAATAAAATAAAAATAAAAAGAAACTTCGGAGTACAAATGCAATATACTAGGTCAACAAAAATTCTTACAGTAAATTTCTTACAGGGACAACAGCAACTGATATTCTGGAAAAGCAGCAGTTCTCTTGCTGCAATGAGGGCAGCAAGACGAGGTGATTTTGGAAGATGACCAATTTTCGTGCGTTGAGGGCTAATTTGTTGAAGGCCCAATAACAGATACTGAAATGGGCCCAACAACACTGAAAATGGCCTATTACCATCAAAAGCGGACCGGCCCATGATGAGTCTATCATCAGTTGCCTATGATTTTGATACAAATACACGCCCTTCATTCTGACCAACTTGCTCGTAACTCACCGTTCTATTTTCTTTTTTCCGTTTAGCCATCCTATATTCAAAGATTCACGCCGCCTAGCCCCTTCAGGGGAGAAACTAGCATATAATTACGTAGTTTTTATCCAAATCTAATGTACTTGTCTAAAAAATTCAATAAATATATATAAATTATTAATTTAAAACTTAATAACTTAAAAATAATAAAATTCTAAATTATAAACTTTAAATTCGAACTCAGCTTCTGCGTCCTTAACGGGACAAAACGCTACCAACTAGAAGTTCTTTATTTCAAACGTATCACCACACATTTTTGGTAATAAGTCACAACTCAATTTGTTATATTAGCAATCTCTCCTCTATTGCTGCTAATTTTTTAAAAGAATAAGAAATATATACCTATATACTATATTAAAAGCCCCGTTCTATTTTTTATCCTTTAAAAATAGAGTTCGCACTGAACAAAATATTCATTTAATTATTATCCTAATATTTACGGTAGTAGTAGTACTTTGAAATTGACTAAAAGTTTGATTAGTAAATCTTTTCCTATTTGAACTAGGTAGGATTTTTTTAGGAATTTAAAATCAATTAAAATTTTACCTTACGTAAATTTTTCCTTCTTTGAACTATATATATATAACACTTAATTATCATTTTTACATGTTACTTTTTGTGGATTGTGAGATTATTACTGAGTTGTTGTTATTATTGTTGTTGTTGTATGTTATTTTTGTGGATAAAAAAGAATAAATTAATGAAACTAAAGTACTAATTGAATCCTAATTTTTTGTGCTAATATTTAAAAGGGAAGATAAAAGAAGTGCATGAAAAAAAAAAATTGATAAAAGAAAATGAAAGAATTAACGATAATTCATATTTGAGGCAAGAGGTAGACATGAGTTTAGACTTTAAAGAATTAGGACGTTCCTTTTGGAATATACTCAAATTCTTTCAAATTCTTTGTCCACTTTTATTGAAGAAATTGTGAGCCCCCATTTAATTTATACCCATTTTTTAAATAATTTCAGCTCCCTTTCCCTCGCTGAGCTGAAGTTCGTCAGTTATAAAGACAAAACTTCAGTATACGGGGCTGAAGTTCCCCAGTTACAAAGATAAAACTTCAGCTAGAGCTGAAGCTGAAGTTTTCCAGTTACGAACTTCAGCTCTAGAGNGCTACTTCAGGCCCGTCTACTAGAATGCTGAAGTTTTGTGTGATTGTCTTTGCTACTTCAGCCCGCATGCTGAAGTTATGCGCAAAAATGGGTACGACTGCAAAAAAATTTATAAAGCGGGTATAAGTTAAAACGTGGCACAAAAAGTGGGTACGAATGCAAAAGCCCCATGATGTTCACTTCCTTTGATGTTACTGATATACTTGTCTTTTACAATCGTCGTGAGCCGAGGGTCTATCAGAAACAGTTTCTCTACTTCTTCGGTATAAGGGTAAATAGAATAGAGTGGAACAAACACCTAAATATGATTAATATCAATCATTTTGAAACTTGCATATTTCTATATACTAGTATATACGAATGTGTGTTGCACGTTAATAATGGCACGTGATGATTTAAATATTTATTTATACAAAAGGAACAATAAAATTTAATTAATGAGAAATTTTTTATGTATAATAATACAACAATTATCTAAATGCCGAAAAAAATTATTACATTAGCATAATAAATGAATTTAGAATAAAAGGAGATCATCAAAACTTCACAAATGATCAATTTTGTCATGTTAGTTAGATAATTATGTCTTATAATTTAAAAGTATTCAATGTGATGGTATCTTAACGAACACTTCTTTGTGAATAATATTTTTTTGTGTATGTTTCCTCCTAATGTTTTGGTTGCTCTGCCTTAACCAAAACTCTTGTTGTTGATCTTGATATCCCTCTTGAAAGTGCAACATATATTTGTTTGTGCAAGAAAATATATCGCGGTAAATATAGTCCAATCTTTAGAATGTTTGTCCTTGTGCATTATTTGTTATATTATTAAAACATAAGCATACAAAAACATATTTTCACACAACTTTAAAAGGATATTCCTTATTTTCGGAAGATGAAAGTTGAATTCAGGGATATTCCTTAGACGCACATTGACCAGTATCATATTTTTTGCATGTATGACGATATTGTCAAAACTTCTATATATCATCTATGTGTTATTACATAAACTATTCGGTGTATCTAAGTCTTTCAGTAGCATGAAGGACATTTTTTTTCAAAATTAACATATATACAATGGAAGATCAATTTTAACTTAGTCTATTATATATACGTTGGCGCTAACATACTTAAGAAATACTAAACTTGACAACAAACATGTATGGTAGAAGGCCATTTGGTATTAAAATATTTACGTATTCTTTCTGGTAGTAATTATTTGTATCATTTTCTGCTGAGCCAAAACTGAAAAATAAAAATATAAAATTTTGCAATCAAACTTTTATTTGGTTGATCAACATATTTATTTCTTCTAGCTAAGATATCTTTTTAATTGTATCATGTGATTTGCACAAATTGCGTTTTAATCTAATAATAGAAACATTTCTCTTATTAAATGCACTACTATTACCATTGACATTGATAACTAAGTGTTCAGGAAAAATAAAATTCTCTTTTATTGGATGCTCTTATTCGTCTCCGGCACGAAGCAAGAAGACACTGAATACTGGATTTGTTCTAAACTTCATATTTTTTTGTCAATTGAATCTTTTTCATTTGAGTCCAGAAGTATAACTTTGACAAGCTAGCCTTCACATTCTATGCGTTTGTCGATTTTGGAAAGAGAGATAGTACTTGACAGAAATCACCTCCCAAATTATTAATTTTCCACCAAACGATTCATCAATAAGAACTCCGGGCAATTATTTCGATTGTTTGACACTTTGCTATAAGTGAGTCATCTCATATTATCAATTTTGCTTTCCTTATAAATTTAGCACTATTATTCTGCTTTGATATATTTGTGTTGGTTATGTAAGTTGTTTGAAGAGATATATCAAATCTAAAGTGGGTAGCCTCACAATAAAATCGTTATTGGTACACCACTTGCTATTATTACTAATAGTGGCATGCCTCTTGATATGATATTTGCAAGTAATGTATGACATATAAATATTATTTCGATTCAGTCGGAGACATCTGCAAAGAATAATCCCGTTATACCAGAGTCAACTCTTTATAATATAGTCTTGAAAGCTTGTTCTTGATTAAGATTTAGCTTTGATTGTTTTTTCTCAGATACTTGTATAACATTTTATTCTTAATAATATACTAACCTTTTTACTTTGTGTTCTAACGCTCTTTCTATGGAATAAATTTATGTTTACTCTTCTTTTTTTTTTAACTTGAATAAAATTTTTACTTTAAAAAATAATTAAATTGGATTCTCTTTCTAAATAATTAATAAAAAGATTTAATTATTTAGTTTTAATATAAAAAATAATTTATTCTATGTTGATTTAGATCTTAATATTAGTTCATCTTTTGTTTTGAATATCTAAGTTTAATTATAATTTTATCCTCTATAAATTTTATTTTCAAAGAGTAAAAGATTGGTATGACATTTCACTTTTAGATCTTTATATTTATAGAATCATTAGTGGTACTGACTCTTACCAACCATTTTTTCCCTCTTTTTCACACATTTACATTCTTAAATATTTTCTTAGTTGTTATTTAATAATTGAGTATTTTTTAATATTACAGGAAAAATTGATTAAAAATGTTATTTGAGTAGGAAAATAGTTCAAATATAATATAAAAATATATTATTGTAGGGGTATTTTGTTTATCTCAATTTTATTTTTTTATGCGGTCCATTTAATATTACATTTTTTTTATATTGGACATTATAGAGTCATAGCCTTCTAAGACTTTCTTCTTTATTAATAATATATTTATGCTTTTATAATAATATAGAATCTCCTTTTTCTAAATGGATTTGGACAATATAATACATTCTCAAATTAAATTAGTAATACGAATTTTTAAGAAGTACATCCTAAAAGTAATAGGATTACATGACTAACGATATTTACTTGTTCAATTTTATATGAATTAGACAACCTGAAATTAATTATACTAATAGAATTTCTAACGGTAATCATGTAGAATTCTTAACGTGTAGTATTATGTCCTAAAACTAATAGGATTATAAGGGTAAGATCTAGAATTTCAGTTATATCCTTTTATTATGAGTTATTATGCTTAATATTATACAGTTATTTTTGTAAACATACACTGTATTCATACTCCATCCTAAAAGTAATAGGATTACATGACTAACGATATTTACTTGTTCAATTTTATATAAATTAGACAACCCAAAATTAATTATACTAATAAGATTCCTAACGGTAATCATGTAAGATTCCTAACGTGTAGTATTATGTCCTAAAACTAATAGGATTATAAGGCTAATATCTAGAATTCCGATTATGTCCTTTTATTATGAGTTATTATGCTTAATATTATATGGTTATTTTTGTAAACTGACATTGTATTTATATTTTTATAATAATATAGATTATAACACAAATAAATATTTTGAATATTTTTTATATTACTTGTAAAATTTATTTTTATTAACACGAAGAACACGCGAAATGCGCGTGCGCTAAAATTAGCAAACAACACAAAGGAGAAACCTTCTCTTTACTCCTCAAATTGAGATACTCATGAATTCTAGGCAAATTTAGATTTTCGGTCCAAAACAAGTACTAGACACCGTAATGGAAACAAAAAGAAAACATACCTTAATTGACATTGGGGATTTAATTGAAACATTTGACATTATTATACTTAACAATTCAAGTTGATTAAGGGACGACAAAAGTAAGTTAGTCATGTGTCATTTTATTATGTTTTATTGTTGTCATGGTTCTTGAATTTTTTTCTAAATCAAATTTTGGGAGAGACATGAAACCTCTTACCTATACTTGGAGCAAAATCGTGATGGTTGTTCAGATTTGGATTTTTTTTTCTTCTTGCTTTTATGCTCATATAATTCATATTCTTTATGAATAGAATTTGAAACTCGCAGTATGGCATCAAATTGGAGAAGATGATAGTGACTTGATAATTTGAGTATGATGTTGCAAACTTAAAGACACTTGGTCCTTTCATATAAATATCCTAATTGGATTATTTATAATTAAAACAATTGTGAAGATAGAACTGGGACACGTTTAATACTAGCCTACTAGGCCTTTCTGAACGCAGTTGATTTCAACAGGGAAGATGATAAAGACAGTGTAAAGGAGTGAAAGTTCTCAACGAAGTAACTGGGCTTTGTCATTTTGATCCAACGATAGTTCTCGAATTTTTAGTAAAAAAATTGTCATAAAATCTTATTGATGGTGTAAAAGTAAAACTATATATTTAGAGACGAGAGCCTTTTACCTTGCTTTTCTTGCTAACGCTTTGCAGGATACCTTTTCTTTGTGCAAGTGTTCGTAAGCCAAAGAAATATTCTTTTTATTCTGTTGGCATTATTCATTACTAGCTTGAATATTTTACGCTTTACTCCAAATATTAATTCAAAACTTCATGTTAGTTTTTGCATGAGACACGCAAAGCGAAATTCAGTGGAAGAAGAAACACTAAAATGACAAGTGTATAAATGAGTTTTTATTCGTTTGGCACTTAATTTGTATAGCATCACTTGTTAACCACAATATTGTATGGGCGATCAGGCCGAGGTCATCAAGTGTGAGAATAGCGGTTCAACATGGTCGATTAGGCCGGGGTCGACTAGGACTTAATAATAAGGAACCGCCGAACAAGACATTGAGGCCAAAAGGTCGAGTAGCGAAGAATAGTATAGTCTTGAAACTATCAAAGGAAATATTCTCTTGAATATTCCCTCTGTTGTACTTTCTTAGGATTTTGGGAATAACCCATATAAATAGTAAAAGTAAAGGGGCAAAAGGCATGTAACACTCACTCTAATAAAAACTCTTATGAAAAGTCGACTCTTGAGGAATAACAAAAATATTACCTTTTCACAGTGATTCAATTTGTTGTTGGTCTTACCTATTCACACATTAGATCCGACAAAGTCTCGTATATTTCCATACCCATTTGTCTTATATTGTTGTTAGAGGAAATAATCATCCACTTCATTCAACATTTGGGTGAATCATTCATTTTATTTACATTTATTGTCATTTAATATATTTATTGCTCATCAGTGTCTCACCATTCGATCTTGATAGCTTTATTTAATACCTTTATATTACATTGGTTCTAGTACTATTCGACATTATTATACGAGCACGTGTTAGATCTGAGATTTATCCATTAACTATGGCAGCGTTAGGCAAGGGTGAATGATATATTTGCAATTACACAGTCACCCGGCGAAGGGCTCAGGGACTTCCTCGCCTGGTTCAACCGAGTGAGAATGACTTTTCCAAATGTATCAGAGGGAAAGGCAATAGCAGCTTTCCTAAACGGGCTAAACATGAGCGGTTCGAGGGCGACCAGAAAACTGTTAAGCAGGCTCATGAAGTACCCTACCCTACCATTTGGGAAGAAATACACAACGCCTATTGTGCCGAGGTGAGAGTGGACGAGGATGACATCAACGGACCAACCCAGCAATTGACGTCGATCCAGACGGAGTCAAGAAAAGACCGCAGAAACGATAATAGAAGGGATCATGTAGGTCCGCGCCTCAATCGCGAAAGACACCAGCCATACATCAGAACCGCCGTCATACCACCCCCTCGCCATGGCGACGGTCCATCCAGGCTGCAAACAGGGACTCACCGAAACTAAAGAGGTATGTCTCCACTATTATCTGCTCACAATTTGTGTTTTTCTCCTTCATATATAGTCTACTCCCTAGAGAAGCTCGGTCCAAAGGTGAAATGGCCACAAAAGATGAAGTTCGACCCAAACACCAGAAAGTCGAATGCCCTCTATGAATTCCATCAGGAACGAGGTCACAAGACTGAGGACTGCATCGTGTTGAGGCAAGAGGTAGTTAACATGCTCCACCAAGGGCATTTGAGAGAGCTGATGAGCGACCAAGGAAGATCGATCTTCGCTCGAGGGCGAGAACAACGTCAAGCCCCCCCGAAGCCGCCCTCCCCAGCCCGTACCATTCAGATGATCACCGACGGAGGCGACGACGCGATAATGAACAATGTGAAATTCATAACCACCCAAAAGTTGAAGCGGTCGATCACCAATGAACGATATGACGACCTCGAAGAAAGTATCATCTTCGATGAGTCAGATACCCACAATTTAAATTTTCCTCTCATGATGCTCTTGTTATTACTTTACGCATTTCAGAAACGGATGTAAAGAGGATTATGGTAGATGATGGAAGCGGCGCGTGCATTATCCACCCTCAATTTCTCACACAAATGAGGCTCGAAGACAGGATAGTGCCACGCTGCATCACACTAACAGGTTTTAACAATGCAGTTGAGCGGACTTCCGAAGAAATCACGCTACCCGTTCTGGACGGCGGTGTCACCCTTGAGACTACGTTCCATATCATGTATCAAGACACAGCTTACAACGCCATCATAGGACGGCCTTGGATACACGCTATGAGGGCCATCCCATCCAGCTTATATCAGGTCATCAAGTTTCCCACCCCGTGGGGAATATTCATCATCCACGGCGAGCAGCGCACAACCCAAGAATGCTATCGCATCGCCCAAGACTGCACGTACACCCAACGAAGTTGCGGCATAGTATTAACAAAAGGCAATTAAGGGAAAGACACAGAAGCATAGCAATTAACGAAGTCGAGGTCGAATGATGATAAAGGGAAATATGTCATAAGGGCACAACAACAAAAATCTTATATCGTCCACAAACTTCAAGAACCAGGTGAATTCCATCATTTTTTAACTAACAATGTAGACCTTTTCCCATGCAGATATGTCGGGCATACCGAAGGAAATAACAACACACAAACTGAACATCGACCTACTCTACCCCCCTCCCCTAATACGACAAGTTAGAAGAAAATTCAATGCCGCAATAAATGATGTCGTTCGCGAAGAGGTGGAAAAATTGCTCAAAAATGGCTCTATTAGGGAGTCAAGGTACCCTCAATGGGTCGCCAACATGGTCATGGTTAAAAAGAACAACGGGAAGTGGCGCATGTGCGTAGACTTCACAGATCTAAACAAGCGCCCGAAAGACTCGTTCCCACTGCCTCACATTGATTAGCTCATTGACGCAACGTCAGGGCACGAGCTGTTAAATTTCTTAGACGCTTATTCGAGTTACAACCAAATCCTCGTGGATGAGGAGGACCACGAAAAAACTACTTTCATCACCCACCAAGGGATGTACTCCTACAGAGTTATGCCATTCAGATTGAAAAATGCGGAGGTGACATATCAGAGGCTTGTAACCAGAATGTTCAAAGAACAATTCGACAAAACCATGGCAATATATATAGACGATATGTTGATCAAGTCGAAAAGAAAGGAATACCACATCGACCATTTGAGGTAAGCCTTCGTCATACTTAGGCGGTACAATATGAAACTGAACGCAGAGAAATGCGCCTTCAGCGTAACCTCAGGAAAATTCCTTGGCTTTTTGGTGTCGCAGAGAGACATCGAGGTTAACCCCGACAAAATCAAGGCTATAGAAGGAATACCAAAAAACATGACCAGCAAGAAATAGGTGCAGAAGGTGACCAACCGTATAGCCGCCCTATCGAGGTTTCTCACGATCCTCCGATAGATGCCACAAATTCTTCGGCGTACTCAAAAAGGACAACAGACTCCAATGGAATTCCAAGTGCGTCGAAGCCCTGAGAGAAGTAAAAGCTTACTTATCTTTTCCCCCGTTGTTTGCTAAGGCAGAACCTGGAGAGTGCCTTCTAATGTACCTAGACGTGTCTGACATTGCAGTAAGTGCAGTCCTGGTCCGAGAAAATAAAGGTACGCAATCTCCAATCTACTACATTAGCAAAACCTTGATCGACGCGGAAACGAGGTGCCCTCACCTCGAAAAGCTAGCCTTGGCTTTGGTCGTAGCTTCACGAAAGCTTAGACCTTATTTCCAATGCCACCCCATCTCGGTGGTAATGACCTTTCCCCTGAGGAGTATCCTAGACATACCCGAGTTGTTGGGTAGCCTGGCCAAATGGGCCATTGAATTAAGTGAGCACGATATAACCTATCAGCCGCAAATAATGAAACGTCGCAAGTACTTGCCGACTTCGTCGCCGACTTCAGTGCTAATATAATGTATGAGGTCAAAAGGGAAGCCACTAGTACTTCCCTAAGATACACGTCCTATGGATTCTGTACAATGATGAAGCCTCCAACGCATCAGGATCTGGACTGGAACTCGTGCTCGAGGTTCCGATAGGCGAGATAATTCACTAGTCCATACGGTGTCCTGATATGACTAACAACGAGGCCGAGTATGAGGTTGTGATTGCAGGATTAAAACTGGCCCTCAAGTACGGAGCACGATGCGTAGTCCTTCAATGTGATTCACAACTTGTCGTCAATCAAGTCACAGGGACTTTCCAAATCAAGGAAAAAAGACTATAAAAATATCAGGCCGAGATCTGCAAGCTACTGCCCGAGTTCGACGAATGCCAGCTCGACCATATACCTCGAGCGTAGAACATCGAGGCAGACGGCCTCGCCAAACTGGCAGCAACTACCAAAAACATAAACGGGAGAGAGGATGTGATCATGATCCTCCACTCAACCATTGATCAAATTGAGGCATGAACTATTAACCTAACTTGGGACTGGCGCAACCGTATCATCGCCAACCTGCAGGATGGCATGCTCCCAAACGATAAACAAGAAGCCAAAAAGCTTCGAATGCAAGCAGCCAGGTATAGCATCATCAACAACGACCTATACAAGAGGACATATAGGGGACCTCTAGAAAAATGTCTAGGATCAAACCAAACAAGGCGTGTCCTAGAATAGGTCCACGAGGGTCATTGCGGGGCTCACACCGGCAACCAAGCCCTAGTCAGATGTCTCATACGAGCAGGCTACTACTGGCCTACAATGAAAAAAGGAAGCATCTGATTATGTTAAAAAATGTGAACCATGCCACAAGTATGCCCCCATGATCCACCAAGCAGGTGAACACCTCCACCCAGTCACGTCGCCTTATCCCTTCATCAAATGGGGAATAGACATCGTCGGCCCCCTTCCCGCAGGAAGAGGTAATGTACGATTTCTTTTTGTTTTAACTGACTATTTTTCTAAATGGGTGGAAGCAGGTGCATTCGCCCAAATACACGAACAATAAGTTATCACCTTTATATGGAGGAACATTGTGTTCCGCTTCGGCATCCCCAAAGAAATCATTTGTGACAACGGACCTCAATTCACAGGGAAAAAAAATCGTCGAGCTCTTCGAGAAATGGCACATCAAAAGAATACTCTCCACGCCATATCACCCTGCCCAATAGACAAGCCGAATACTCCAACAAAATGATATTGAATATCATGAAAAAGAAACTAGAAAATGCCAAGGGACTGTGGCCAAAGGTGCTACCAGAAGTGTTGTGGGCATATCGCACCACACCAAAGACAAGCACAGGGGAAACGCCATACTCACTAGTATATGGGATTGATGCAGTGATACCAGTCGAGGTCGGAGAACCAAGTCTAAGGTATTCAAATGAGAGCGGGCCAAACAATGACGAAAATAGAAGGCAAGACCTCGACGACGCCGAAGAACGAAGAGACATGGCTTACATAAGAATGGTAGAAAAAAACAACAGGTATAGCGGTACTGAAATAAAAAATCTAAGGTCATACCACCCAAGGTCGGAGACTATATACTCAAGGCCAAAACACAAGCGAGCAAAGATCCACGAGAAGGCAAACTGGGGACCAATCGGGACAGCCCATACAAAATCATGGCGACGGCAAGCAAATGACCATTCCAACTAGAAACAATGGAGGGAAAATTGCTACCAAAAATTGGAACGTCGCTCACCTCAAATCCTTCAACTTCTAAGGATAAGACGTCCACTAAGTCGTACTCTTTTTCCCTCACCCGAGTTTTGTCCCAATTGGGTTTTCTCGGGGAGGTTTTTAACGTGGCGATGAAGAGGGAATCTCGAAGTTAAGTATAAGTTCATCGCTCGATCTCTCAACTATTTCTCCAGTTCAACCAATGAAGGGACTAGATAGACTGGGACTTCTCCAATATATATACGAACAGAGCAAACATGTAAACTTCTTCAATGAATGTATAAACAAAGCGAAATATGCAAACATATGATGTTAATGTCTCCACCAAATTAACACATTACGCCAATCCGTGAAACAACGTTCGACCTTTCTCAAATTGACTTACATTCGACCTCTCGAATCAATTTTAAAATAAACATTTGACCTTGCTCGAATCGACTTATATTCGAGCTCGTTCGAATCAATTTTAAAGTCAACATTCGACCTTGCTCGAATTGACTTACATTCGAGATCGTTCGAACCAATTTTAAATCTAACATTCGACCTTGCTCGAATCGATCAACATTCGACCTTGTTCGAATCAATTTATAAGTCGACATTCGACTTTGCTCGAATTAACTTACATTCGACCTCGTTCGAATTAATTTATAAGCTGACACTCGACCTCGTTCAAAATTAATTACATTCGACCTCGTTCGAACCAGCTTACATTCGACCTCACTCTAATTGACTCATATTTGGCCCCGCTCGAATTAATTAAGACACTTGCACACAACTTGGCTCAAACTAATTACGTAACAATTCGACCTCGCACGAGCTCGACTTACAGTAGGCCTAAGTGAATCGCAATCAAGGCAGTCATTTGAGCAAAACATTAAAAGGAAAAATAAGAAGTTCAAGAACAGACAACAAAAGTATTATCATTTCAAAAGATATCTTACAAGGGCCAAACAGGTGCATGCAAAACAAAAAAAAGAAGTAAAGAACAAAAATACAAAGCAAGTACACTATTCGGTAGCATCACCCCTATCGCCAGCTCCCTCGCCATTGGAGTATTCATAATCATACCAAGCACCTTGCTCGATCCCATCCTAATCATCTTCATCAACACCCTCCCCTGGCGTACTGGGATCGTAGCCACAAGCATCCCAAGATGCACGTGCCTTAACACGAGCATCCTCAAATTCCACCTCAGAAGCTTTCCCAGCCGTCATCAAGCCCATGAATATATCTAGATGAGCCTCAACATGAGCCCACTTCTCGTACAAATCCAGTGGAACATCGGGATAAGCAAAAGTGTGGGAGGAAGACGGTTGAACCAGCTGCTGTGCCTTCTCGGCCTTGAGGACGACAATCTGCTCATTCAAATCCAAGACCTCTATCTATAGGCCACCAATCCATTTTTCAAGTCTCGCCTCCTTAATCACAGACGTCTCCACTTCATTTGCCCGCTCAGATCTGAAGACACGGATGGAACCCGCTAAGGCCGCCGCCTGTGCCATAGAAACCATTTCGGCTTTCTCGTCTCTATCCAACTCCATTGTTTTTGTGGCCAACTCATCATTCAAACCGTTGGCTCTAGCTTCACTCTGCGCGAGCTCGGCCCGCAAGGAGGCCACCTGAGCCTGAAGATCGACACACTCGTCCATAACCCCCTTGCTCACCTCAAGTTCATCTTCTTTAGCTCTCAACGCCCGTTCGAGCTCACTACACCTGCCGATAGCTCTCACCATATCATCTTCCTTATACCTCAGCTCATCATCTTTCTGCTTCAGCTCATCTCGAAGAGATTGGTACTGACCATCCTCGCCGAGTATGCAGCTCATAACACGGTTCTTGGTACGATACTTCATGTACTTAGACTCTATTCTTTTATAGAGAGCCGCCCTCTTCTCTTCCCGACGGGCGCTCTCGATCTCCAGAATGAGAGTTTTATAAGCAAGCAGAAAACGGTCAGCAAAGACGAATAACGTAAAGGAAAGGAGAAGATACGAAAACACAAAAAAGACAACTTACTCACAGGGTCATCCCGGAGATGCCTAATGATAGGTCCACGTCCTTCAGTGTCTACAACGTCCTATTCTCAGTGCCCGTGTAGAGGGGGGCCAAGGCTGGGACCACGCGCTCCCAGTTAACTAACAAGTTGTAGTCCAAGGGGATGATGATGTTTCGGATAGACCCCTTGTTGATACCCAATTTTTTCCTCATATTTCTCAAATATATATATATATATATATATACCTTCAAAATAGTGCATATGCACCATTACTTGATTTATAAACGTATACAAGCATTTTTTCATAATTTTCTATAAATTTTTAAGGGCTTTTAATCAATTTATTCCTGCATTTTGTTATATAAATAATTATTAATTGCATCTCAAATACTTTCAATGATGATTTATCATTTAATTTTCATCATCTATATCTATATTAAGCTTTAAATATTTTTTGATGTATTTATTATAATTATATTCGCATCCTTAGGCTAAAATTGCATATTTTACAATAATAGCCCATGTATGTGCATAATTACATTATTTATAAGAAAAATGACTTTTTATATTTTTATAATATTAAATAATTATCTTAAATCATTTTCATGCACAAGTGATAATTGTTTTATCTATTAATTATTTTTTATAAATTATTTATTTGTTAAAATGGGTATTTAAAATCTAGCCCTTAAAATTTCCAATTTCGGACCAACCCACCAGCCTAGTTACCTAAACACCTAGCCCAATTACCCTAAACCCAATCCATAACCCCCTAACCCAATCCGGAATCGACCCAACTCTGCCTAAATCCTAGCCATTAATCACAAATGATCAACGGCTCACAAACAACCCCGCCCTTTCCTTATATCCCCATCTCCAAACCCTAGAGACCATAACACCCAACCCCGCCGTCTCTATACTCTCTCCCTATCCTTTGTAAACCCTAGCACCGTCACCTTAATACCCCTTAATCTTTCTTTGGTTCCAACCAGATATAGGATCGATTGATGATTTTCTTACCTTATTCACCTTGTCTCGCTACTGGCTATTCGATTATGGTATAACCTAGTAGCTTGCCTAATATGGCAAGCCGATTTCTTCATATTCAACCCAAATATGGTTTGAACTTCCCCTTTCTTTTATCTATGTTCATTCTTTGCTTCTTGGGGTACGAATATCTGAGATTCTTTTGATTCTGTATTTACCCTAAAATTAGGGTTTCGACCCTTTTTAATATCTTTTTAAATTTTGTTCTTATTTTTGTTAAAACCTCCTTTATGTTTCCACATGTCTATTTTTTGCTATTTTCCTTTTTGTTAAAAAGTGTTTGCCTAATTTATTTGCCCTAAAATCAGGACTCATATCTTTCAGATCTATTTTGGTTTTTTTTTTTTTTTGAGTATCTTCTTTAATGTTCCCTTATATCTGTGTATATGCATTCTATCAAGATTTTTGTGAATTTGCTGACCAGTTTCATTTTGCCCTAAAATTAGGGCTCATATATGTAATGATTTTTTTCTTTTTATTTTTGTTAACGTGTTTTCTTCAATATTTTCCCATATCTGTTTATATGTATGTTAGTTTATTCGATTATTAGGGCTTCAATTCTTAATTTATTTTTCTTATTGATTCTGCCTATCTATTTATGACTCTTGCCTTAATTATTCCCTGAGAACTTGTAATTCCCAGACTTGTTTGATTGTTCTTCTTGACTTATCTTAATAATTATGAGTTTTTCCTTAAATAAATCGATTGATTATTTCCATGTTTGGTACCCTAGTCTGAGGCTATTTAAACCCCTTCCCTATTTCCCCTTAGGACAAACTCGAAGTAATATACTTCCACTAAGAAACTTAGGGTTTTGGTTCTATACTCTCTCTGCTCTCTCTTGTTTACTACTGGTCTTGGCCGGCTGAAAGCCAAGGCCAAATATTCTGGACTCTCGAGTTTGTGGTATTATTCTGGTTTTGCTCGCTTAACTGTTGAGTGACTATCCTTTGTCATTTTATTTTTATGTGTTCTTGAACTGTGTTTACAATCCAGCATGTCTAAAACCCCTTTCTGAGCATAATTCTATCTGTTCATATGATTCTCTTTTAGCCCTATAGTTGATACTATTAGTCTGAGATTGGTTATTCTTGAATAATATGAATCCTCTTAAGAAAACTTAATCTGTCTCCTATGTGTTGTTCAGAACCTGTTTTGAATTTGAGTATCTTTATGATAATGTTAGAAGGTTAAGTAGTCAATTAGTCTTAAATATTTGAAACTTGTATTGTTACTAGGCTTCTTGTTCTGTCATTTATATGTTTTGATAACTTGCTTTCTAATATGTCTTGTACTCATGTGGATTCATGTGGGTGTTCTGACTGTTTGGTTCTCTATGGTTTAATAAGATTGTCCTAAATACTAGCATGAACACCTTGGTTAACTAGACTTTTGCAGACTTCAACTTATTTAAATCGTATGCTTGAGCATGAACAACTTTGCAAACCTCGCTTGTTTTCTTAATGCAATTATGCCTACATGTTCTGTGTTCTAAAACTCTGTTATGGTGGCCTTCTTCTGAGAAATCAAAATTGTTTTAAATATGTCCCTGCCTCCTTTTATGTGTTGTTACTTTTTTTTTAAATTCTCACTCTTAGTCCCTTAGGTTCTATCCTCAACCACCCCAGTGTGAGCACTGCTCAGGGTCTGTATGAGACTCCTGTGAACTCTGACACACTGGGGGCTGGTTCCTAATCTACTTTGAATCATTTTTTTGAGTATTTGGTTCTGGTGTGAGCATTGCCCTGGGTCCCTGAGGCCCTTGGGAACTTTGACACATTGGAAACCTGGTTCTATATGTGCTATGGTTGAGTCACTCACTGTTGACTGTCTGTACTTGTGAAATGAGCCTCGAAGTTGATATGGTTTGAAGGCTTGGGTTACCCAGATGTGCTTGGGCCTGATGAAGGCTCCCTATAATTTATTTCATTACTATTACATAATTCATTTACTAATCTGGTCTGTAATAATTTTATAATAAACAGATTCTGGGGTATTTAGTAAAACCGGGAGGGTTTCTTATTTTCTTCTGCTAATTCGGGTAGAAATCATGCCTATAGGGTTTCATTTGTGCTGTTAATCCTGTTTTACACCATCTTTTTGCTAAAATCGTATGAGTTCTATATTTTAGAAATCGTGCCTATAGGATTAATATTACAACTTTGTTAGAAATCTTGCCTATATGATATATCAATATGTCCAACAAATATGTGTTAGTAAATCATGCCTATAGGACTAATTTCTTGTTTAATTGCTTTCTGGCGATGTGTACAATTTCTGCCCATATACTGCTCAATAAATATCATGCCTATAGGGTCAAATCAATTCAATAGATATCATGCCTATAGGGTTAAACCAATTCAGATAATAGACATCATGCCTATAGGATTAAAATCAGTTCAATAATAGATATCATGCCTATAGGATAAAGTCAGTTCAATAAATCATGTCTGTAGAATTAAAACCAGTTCGAGCTTAGAAATTCTAACTATAGGATAATGATCATCACACTCGTAGAAGTCATGCCTATAGGATTCTATTAAATGATTCTTAATTCGATCGTCATTGGCAATCACTTAGAATATGCCTATAAGATCTAATAACCATTCTGGATTTGCAATTGTTACTGTTTGAAGTGCCATATACTGTATTAAATAAAATCAGTAGGCAAACGATAGGCCCTAATACTCGCCTTAATGAAACTGCTTTTGTATATCACTGCTCGCCTGTCTCCTCGCATAGATAATCCTGCCTATAGGAATTTTAAGATTAAAAAACCTGCTAAATCGGTTGCGTGCATTTGTTGTTTATGTGCGGAGGTCAATATGAGCCCATATCTGAAAGTCCTAATTGTTTTGCTTGTCGCATAGTATTTTACAATTTTGAGCAACCTAGGATTAGTCTAGAACTATCCCAAGTAGAGGTCCTAATACCTCCGGGGGCCATAGGTAAGGGATGAGTAGTGCACGCATAGGAAACGAACTAGAATCAATTAGAGCGCTTTAGGGAACAACATAAAGATAGTAATCGGGTAACATGAGATGATAGTCCGTACTTGATGAATAACATGAGTAACACCTCGACTTAAGGGAGTTACGAAGTATTGCACTGGGTGATTCTTTAGGCTAAAAAACTTAGGATCCCCCCCCTTTCTGTTTTAAAATAAATCATTTCTTTTATTTGTCCAAATTGCTTCCTTTCCTCTTAGATTAATTCGCTTAATTTAAGTTCGGCCAAGACCCACCGTTGTGGACCTCGAGGGGTGCCTAACACCTTCCCCTCAAGGTAAATTTGAGCCCTTACCCGATCTTTGGTGATGCAAACTGGTATAATATGAGTTATCTGCTCTAGGTGCCCTAACGCACCTTAACCCGTTAGGTGGCGACTCTCTAAACCAATTCTTTTTCCCTACCCTCTCAAAAGGAGTTGTCAACTGTCGAAACCTGATTTCGCGAGAAAAAGGGGGCAAGACAGCATGGCGACTCTGCTGGGGATATCTTTAGGCTCTTACCATAGCGAACTTGTCTTGTGAATTAGTCTTTTTGAACAAGCATGTTTTTATTATTCTATTAATACCCGCACACCCCTTTCCCTTCCCCACTCTATGTGAATTTATTTGCCTATGTTCATTCATTTCTCTTTCCTGTTTTATTTCTTTTTACTATGGAACTAACTTTTCTCCTTATTTTCTTTCTTAAATGCCTTTACAATTATTAAATACCGCATTTTATCATTTTTCATTGTGCAAATACTTGACAACGTATTATTTTCTTTTTGCATAAATTATGCTCAACATCATATTCCACTCGTGCATAATTAATACCATAGCAACACTTAATGCGTGTCTGCGCTCTTCCTCAATCACCCTTTTGAATTTGGAAAGGCTTATTTACGGTAAAACTAGTCGATCAGCGGTGCAATCGACGGTTGCCTTTCCCCTTCAAGTTGTCCGCTTGGGGGTACCGGTCTAGGCTTATATAGAAACCTTACTCTGATAATAACTGTACATGCATCATGGTCAAACCTAGCCTGGGTTAATATGTTGTTCGCATAATAACCCCTAAGGAAACCTTGTCCAAAGTCCACTAGGGGTTTCGATAATCTCAACGGACGCAACCACGATCTATGCATTACTTGGAGAAATAAATTTCGATATGCTAATCGTTAATGTATAAATAGTCGAATCCGGAGGGGAAAGAGTCTAACTTTGTTTATTTTGCAGAAAATGAGGCACGAAGTCCCCAAGTTTGGTATGGTCTGAAATATACCACCATTATTGTTGGATTGGTGGGAAAACCTTTCGCCAAGCGACAAACCTCACGTCGAAAGGGTTCTTGGAAACTTACCTTCCTTATTAGACCTCCAGCCAAACAACATGTTGATAGAGGCTGCTACTATGTTCTGGGACGGAGAAAGGGCTGTATTCTGTTTCGACAATGTAGAAATGACTCCTCTCTTGGAGGAAATAAGGGGATTCACTGGATTACCCTTGGATAGTCCCGGTTTATTAGTACCAGAAAATGGTACTCCCAGGAGGTTTCTGAAAATAATGGGTTTGAGAAAGAATGACGATTTGGAGTGCCTGGAGAAGTCCTACATACCCTTTGGCTACCTCTATGAATGATATGGAAACAACAAATCTTATCGTTTCTTTCGTGACGAATTCTTCATCACTTCCCTGGGTTGGATTCATCATAGGGTTTTCATGTTCATCGTCTGCTTTCTGGGTATGATAGTGTTTCCAAGAAAATGGGACAGGATTCATACCAGACTGGCCATGGTAACCAAAGCTTTAATGGATGGAATCAAGGGACAAACATATACTATTGTTCCGATGATTGTAACAGAAATATACCGGGCTCTAGATCGTTGCCAGAAAGGGTTCAAACACTTCGAGGGTTGTAACTTGCTGCTGCAGATTTGGTTGTTAGAACATCTTCAGAGAGGCCTATATTGCCAAGAGTTTCTGCAGAGACCATGGAACAATTACATAACTTTCCACCATCCGAAAAGAATGACCTTTATCCCAGGCAGGTTTGTACAACTAGAGAACGCTACAGAGTGGGTACAGTTTTTCAGCAATTTGACCGAGGACCAAGTCCATTGGATGTTCGAGTGGTTCCCTACTAGTGACTTCATCATCAGGTCCAGGGATGTTCCACACTTGCTGTTGATTGGGTTAAGGGGCATATACCCCTATGTTCCTAACAGATTCATGAGACAAGTTGGTAGAAAACAAGTCATACCACGAGTCTCCAAAATGGGTCATTACAAAGCAAATTTTCAAGACGATGTCATCCCATACAAAGGTTAAGCTCAGAACATGTGTCATTTGAAGATCATTATGGAAATGGACACCATCAAGAAATATCGATACCACGTAGGGCATGTGTACTTCTACCCATCATGGTTGGACGATAGCATAGCAAGAATAGTCGAGCCAGGGGTCGGTCAAAGAAACAGGGTCATAGATGAAGCCGCTGAATCCAGGTGAAGTATAAAAGGCTGCACAAAAGAGTTCTCGAGTCCGAGGCCGGGCATTTGGAACAACACAAGATTGATATGGAGTCAATTAACGAGTGGAGGGAAATGGCTATTAGATTAACGGAAAGGCTGGAATATCTGGAACAAGGTCTAATGGAGCTATAGGGGAAGATAAGGAAAATAGTCATAGACTTCCAGAATGCAGAAGGTAACGAGGGAGGACATCTAGCGAGGGCGTACCTGCTGCTGAACATGCGCGACCTGGGGAATCTGATCGACGGATCCAAAAGAGCCAAGCCTGGAGAAGGTCCCTATGGGACCAAGTAGATTAGGATTATTTGTTTTAGAATCATTTTTCGAATGTAATAAGGCGAATGCCATTAGTGACTCATTTATTTATTGTCATTTTTTACGTTCGTCTTATTTATTACACTAATGAAATGAGGCAATCATCGACATTAAATTTCTCCAAATCTACTTGTCGCTAGGCTCGGGCACAACTAGGCTCCCAAATTAGGACGTGAATTTACATTTCTGCAATATGTGTTTAAATATTGCAAATACTTTTCCTAGAATACCTACTGACTTGTTTACCTTTTTGCTTTTTATTTTTTTGGATTATTCCCATCCCCTAAGGTTGGTTCGTGCATACTGGCATCATCAACATATCATACAAGATCTAGAGGTCCTCCACCACCTCCTCCTCCAAGTGATCCGAAAAGAAAGGGAAAGGCTAAGATGGATGACATGATTGGTATCAGGAAAGATAACGTTACGCATGTGGAAAATGTTGAAACTCCCTCTTGAGCAGCCGGTACCACATTTGAGCGAATTCTTTCATCAGGATGGCATAATATGGGGATCTGAAGAAGATGAAGCTCTAGCTGGTCTAAGGAACCTGTTCTTGGAAGATGAAGACATGGATTGTAGTGTGATACTTGAGGAGGAAGAGGAAGAAGGCCTCATCATCCAGACAGTGGAGAAGGGAGCGGTTCTCAGAAACTGGACTACCACACCATTCAGGGCCAGACGAGTCCCGGGGTAGCATGGCTTCTAATGTCATTCATTTTGAAAACAATTCTTTTGAGCATTTTTTGTTTAAAAACATTTTTCTTTCCTTTCAGTATTTTGTTTTGGAAAACATTGTTTGAAATCATTAAAAAATTGCTTTTTTAACGTTTCAACATTTATCAACAGTTTGATGTTTTATTATTATTATTATCTTTCGTATCTTTCTATCTACAACATTACTATTTATTACCTTGATGAACCAACGACTGTGACATGTAATGAGACAACGCAACACAAGGACAGTGACTCGGAAGAAATAGAAGAAGAATAAGATGTGATACCTGAGGAGATTATCAGAGAAGTTGAGAATTTTGAGAACAAGCCCAAGTCCGACCTGGACGAAACCGAGATAGCCAATTTGGGAGATTCCGAAACCATCAAAGAAACTCGTATAAGCATCCATTTGTCACCGTCAGAGAAGGAAGAATACACTCGTTTCCTGAAATAATATGATGATATTTTTGCATGGTCATACGATGATATGACAGGGTTGAGCACATCCATAGTGGCTCACAAGCTACCTACCAATCCAATGTGTCCTCCAGTGAAGCAGAAACTCAGAAAATTCAAACCAGACATGAGCCTGAAAATCAAGGAGGAAGTCACCAAGCAGATCAAAGCCAAAGTCCTCAGAGTAGTTGAGTACCCAACCCGGTTAGCCAACATTGTACCGGTTCCAAAGAAAAATGGGAAAGTCAGGGTGTGTGTTGATTAACGAGATTTAAATAGAGCAAGTCCCAAGGACGATTTCCCACTGGCAAATATACATATTCAGATCGACAATTGCCCCAATCATGAACTCCAATCCTTTATAGATTGCTTCGCGGGTTATCATCATATTTGGATGGACGAAGAAGATAGCCTTCATCACACCATGGGGAGTATATTGCTACAAAATGATGCCATTTGGTCTGAAGAATGCTGGGGCCACCTACATGAGGGCCATGACAACTATCTTCCATGATATGATACATAAGGAAATAGAGTTATATGTTGATGACGTTATAATCAAATCCAAGAAAGCCACAAATCACATAGAAGACTTGATAAAGTTCTTTGACCGGCTGCGAAAGTACAATCTAAAGCTGAATCTCGCAAAATGTGCATTCAGGGTTCTTACCGAAAAATTGTTGGGATTCATCGTCAGCCGCCGAGGAATAAAGTTGGACCCGTCAAAGGTTAAATCTATCTAAGATTTACCACCACCAAAGAACAAGAAGGACGTGATGAGTTTCTTGGGATGCCCCAATTGCATCAGCCGCTTCATAGCACAGTCCATAGTGATATATGAACCAATTTTCAAAATACTGAAGAAGGATATCGCGACCAGTTGGACCGAGGATTGTCAAAAGGCTTTTGACAAAAGCAAGGAATTCCTGTCCACACCACCAGTCTTAGTCCCACTAGAACCTGGTAGACCACTACTACTCTACCTCGCAGTGTTAGATGGGGCTTTCAGTTGTGTTTTGGGACAGCATGACGAGGCGGGAAGAAAGGAGCAGATATAGTACTTGAGTAAGAAGTTCACATCTTATGAAGCACGGTACTCTCTGCTGGAACGCACTTGCAATGCTCTAACTTGGATAGCTCAGAAATTGAGGCATTACTTCTATGCCTATACTACATACCTCATATCGACGGTGGATCCCCTGAAGTACATCTTTTAGAAGCCTATGCCTACCGGGAAGCTGGCCAAGTGGAAAATATTGTTAAGTGAGTTCGATATCATCTATGTAACTCAGAAGGCAGTCAAAGGACAAACATTGTCAGATCACCTTGCTAAAAATCTTGTAGGAGGAGAATACGAACCACTAAAAACATATTATCCTGACGAGGAGGTGAAATTCGTAGGAGAAGACATTGTTGAAGCCTACGACGGTTGGAGAATGTTTTTCGACGAGGCTGAAAATTTCAAAGGATTCGGTATCTCAGCCATCTTGGTATCAGAAACCATTCAACATTATCTGGTGTCTACAAAACTCAGGTTCCTATGCACCAACAATATGGCGGAATATGAAGGTTGCATACTAGGGCTCAATTTGGTTGTTGACATTAATATTCAGGAACTACTGGTGATCGGTGACTCAGACCTGCTGGTACATCAGGTACAAGGAGAGTGGGCTACAAAAAATCCCAAAATACTACCGTATCTACATCATGTACAAGAGATTAAGAAGAGGTTCACAAAGATAGAATTCTGGCATGTCCCCAGAATTCAGAATGAATTTGCAGATGCATTGGCCACCATGTCCTCAATGATATAACATCCGGACAAGAATCTCATCGACCCTATTCCGGTGAGAATCCATAATCAACCTGCATATTGTGCTCATGTCGAAGAAGAGACAGATGGAAATCCATAGTTCCACGACATGAAAGAATATTTGGCAAAAAGAGAATACCCGGAGCATGTAAACCCTACTCAGAAACGCATACTGCGGAGGCTGTCTAATCACTTCTTCCAAAGCAGAGGAATTTTGTATAGAAGAACTCCCGATATAGGACTGTTAAGGTATGTTGACGCCAAAGAGGCTTCCAAATTGCTCGATGAGATACACGCCAAAACCTACGGCCCACATATGAACGACTTTGTCTTAGCCAAGAAGATACTCAGGGCCGGATAATTTTGGATGAATATGGAAACAGATTTCATCTAATATGTCCATAAATGCCACCAATGCCAGATACATTCCGACATGATATGAGTGTTGCCAAACAAACTCAATGCAACGAGTGCACCTTGGCCTTTTGCTTCCTGGGGAATGGATGTAATTGGTCCAATCGAACCCATTACTTTGAACGTGCACAAGTTTATTTTAGTGGCCATCTATTACTTCACTACATGGGTTGAATCTACGTTCTACAAAGTTGTAACCAAGAAATTTGTCACAGATTTTGTCAGAGATCATATCGTTTGTCGATTTGGGGTTCCAGAGTCCATCATCACCGACAATGCCGCCAATCTCAACAATGATATAATGAAGGCCATGTGTGAAACTTTCAAAATCAAGCACAAGAATTACACAACATACAGACCTCAAATGAACGGAGCAGTAGAGGCTGCCAACAAGAACATCAAAAATATACTAAGGAAAATGGTAGAAAATCACAAGCAATGGCACGAGAAATTACCATTTTCCTTACTGGGATACCGTACCACAGTCTGTACATCAACCGGGGCAACTCCCTATTTGTTGGTTTATGGTACCAAGCTGTCATTCCCGCCGAGGTAGAAATTCCTTCTTTGAGAATCATACAAGAAGCCGAACTCAGTGACGTGGAATGGATAAGGAGCCGCTACGTGAAACTAACCCTCATAGATGGAAAAAGGATGAATGCAGTGTGTCACGAGCAGCTTTATCATAATAGAATGTCCAGAGCTTTCAACAAAAGGGTCAAACCAAGACAGTTCACATCGGGGAAGCTGGTTAACGGATCTTTCCACATCAAGATGAAGCCAAAGGAAAATTCTCACCCAACTGGAAAGGTCCTTACATGTTTCACATAGTATTGACAGGAAGATCCCTCTTACTCGCGGAAATGGATGGAAAAATCTGGCCAAAGCCTATCAATTCAGATGTAGTTAAGAGATACTATGTGTAAACTATTTATGTTTCTTCATATGATGTAATTGAACTACGCTTGACCTAATTACCGTTTAAGAGGGGATGCGTAGGAAACACTGTGGGTTCGGTCACAATTCAATAAAATTTCCATTTCCCCCACAATTAGAAACTGGGGCAGAATTTTGAGGAGGACCCTCAAAATTCTGAAGCAAGTTCAGCCAACAACAGCATACGGAATAGCCAGAAGGCATCTAGATAACTGGGGCATAATTTTGATGACCCTCAAAATTCTAGGGCAAAAAAGGTTGCGATGTCTCTAATAATTTCACGGTTACTGGTTCATCTAACTGATTTCTAATTACTATGTCTTTAAAAATTATACACGCATACTTTTGAAAAAAAACTTTACTTTTTAGCCAAATTCTACCCATGGTAACTTAAACAGGACTCACAGGCAGAATGGAGCAGAGCAAGCAGACAAAGGCACGAACTAACCTCTCCCCCAAAACTCACAAATTTTCTTTAGATACAGGAATAAGTCATCATCATAAGCATTGTCGCATTAACGCAATTGCTATACACAAGACACAATTTCATCTAAGAATACTTCACTCTTACTCTTACATTCGCATGAGGCTAAGCCCTGCCTCCTCAGCTGTATAAGGCTAAGTATTGCCTTCCCTTTGCATGAGACTAAGCCCTGTATCAATATTTGCATGAGGCTAAGCCCTGCCTTCTCATCTACATAAGGCTAAGCATTGTCTTCCATTTGCATGAGACTAAGCCTTGTCTCAATCTTTGCATGAGGCTAAGCCCTACCTCCTCATCTGCATAAGGCTAAGCATTGCCTTCCCTTTGCATGAGACTAAGACCTGTCTCAATCCTTGCATGAGGCTAAGCCCTTCCTTCTCATTTGCATAAGGCTAAGCATTGCCTTCTCCTAGCATGGGACTAAGATCTGTCCCAAATCCTGCATGAGTCTAAGCACTGCCTCCACATCTAGATAAGGCTAAGCATTGCCTTCTCCTAGCATGGGACTAAGCACTGTCCCGAATCTTGCAAGAGACTAAGCACTGTCTCTCTTTTCATAAACAAAAATATTGCTCTATCCTAAACCTTGCATTATTCTCTTCTCTCGGGGCTAAGCTCTGTCCTCGACTCTACGAAAGACCAAGCTCTATCTTGTTATCACCTTTAGCATCATGTCTCTGCACCTCATGGGCTGATATATATCCAACTTGTCTGAAGGCGTCATAGCCTAAAGGCATCATCCTCATATCCAGAAGACATCATGTCATAGCCTGAGGACCTCTCAATCTTGCACATTATTATTCAAAGGCACCATGGTTTGGAGGCACCATCTTCATGGCCCGAGAACATCATTTTATGACCTGCAAATCCCTTTCCATACAATTCATAGCCCGAGACATCATGTTCTAAGGACGTTATCCTCACCGTCCAAAGACAGTCTTCATGGTCCAAAGGGAATTTGCATCATGTTTCAATTTGCAAAAAATCTATATGCACATGTTATGTTTTAAAAGTTTGCAGGTGATCCGGTAAGTAATCGTTATCCCAACTGGAGCAATCCCGCTCCAGTTCCCATCCAACGTTCAAATCCTTCAAATTATTTCAAACATAACCGTTCATCATCTGTTACCCAGTCTCATTTGCCCATAACCGTTTCAGATCCCAATTAATCCTATTTGGAACATCTTGTCCGTTCTTACAACGACTCCATTGGCTTACTCCACCGTTGGATCGTGAAATACACACGGCCCAATTCCTGTAAAACCAGGAACATGTAGGCAGCTCAGAAGCCAGAATGCGACTTATATCTTTCAAATTATCCTATTTGGTCAAAATCGGTCATCATGTCTTTACCCGACAACTCTTTCATCCTTCCCGTGTAAAGAGGGGCAGCGATTGATACCCATTTTTTTCTCATATTTCTCAAATACATATATATACCTTCAAAATAGTGCATATGCACCACTACTTGATTTATAAACGTCTACAAGCATTTTTTATAATTTTCTATAATTTTTTAAGGGCTTTTAATCAATTTATTCCTGTATTTTGTTATATAAATAATTATTAATTGCATCTCAAATACTTTCCATAATGATTTATCATTTAATTTTTATCATCTATATCTATATTAAGATTTAAATATTTTTTGATGTATTTATTATAATTATATTCGCATCCTTAGGCTAAAATTGCATATTTTACAATAATAGCCCATGTATGTGCATAATTACATTATTTATATGGAAAATAAATTTTTATATTTTTATAATGTTAAATAATTATCTTAAATAATTTTCATGTACAAGTGATATTTTTTTTATCTATTAATTTATTTTTATAAATTATTTATTTGTTAAAATGGATATTTAAAATCTAGCCCTTAAAATTTCCAATTTCGGACCAACCCACCAGCCCAGTTACCTAAACACCTAGCCCAATTAACCTAAACCCAATACGGAATCGACTTAACTCTACCTAAATCCCAGACATTGATCACAAATGATCAACGACTCACAAACAACCCCGCCCTTTCCTTATATCCCCATCTCCAAACCCTAGAAACCATAACGCCCAACCCTGCCATCTCTATACTCTCTCCCTTTCCTCTGTAAACCCTAGCACCATCACCTTAATACCCCCTAATCTTTCTTTGATTTCAACCAGATATGGGATCAATTGATGATTTTCTTACCTTATTCACCTTGTTTCGCTACTGGCTATTCGATTATGATATAACCTAGTAGCTTGCCTAATATGGCAAGCCGATTTCTTCATTTTCAAACCAAATCTGGTTTGAACTTCCCGTTTCTTTTATCTATGTTCATTCTTTGCTTCTTGGGGAACGAATCTCTGAGATTCTTTTGATTCTCTATTTACCCTAAAATTAGGGTTTAGACCCTTTTTAAGATATGTTTAAATTTTGTTCTTATTTTTATTAAAACCTCCTTTGTGTTTTCGCATGTCTATTTGCTGTTACTTTTCCTTTTCGTTAAAAAGTGTTTGCCTAATTTATTTGCCCTAAAATCAGGACTCAGATCTTTAAGATCTATTCTGATTTTTTTCTTTTTAGTATATTCTTTAATGTTCCCTTATATCTATCTATATGCATTCTATCAAGAATTTTGTGAATTTTTTGACCCAATTTCATTTTTCCCTAAAATTAGGGCTAAGATCTGTAATGATATTTTTCTTTTTATTTTTGTTAACGTGTTTTCTTCAATATTTCCCCATATCTATCTATATGTATGTTAGTTTCTTCGATTATTAGTTCAATAATAGATATCATGCCTATAGGATAAAGTCAGTTCAATAAATCATGTTTGTAGCATTAAAACCAGTTCGAGCTTAGAAATTCTGCCTATAGGATAATAATCATCACACTCGTAGAAGTAATGCCTATATGATTCTATTAAATGATTCAGAATTCAATCGTCATTGGCAATCACTTAGATAATATGCCTATAAGATCTAATAACCATTCTGGATTTGCAACTGTTACTGTTTGAAGTTCCAGATACTGTATTAAATAAAATTAGTTGGCAAACGATAGGCCCTAATACTCGCCTTAATGAAACTGATTTTGTATAGCATTACTCGCCTATCTTCTCGCATAGATATCCTGCCTACAGGAATTTTAAGATTAATAAAACCTGCTAAATTAGTTGCGTGCATTTGTTTTTTATGTGCAGAGGTCAATATGAGCCCATATCTTCTTTTTATCTAAACGTACTAATTGTTTTGCTTGTCTCCTAGTCTTTTAAAATTTTGAGCAACCTAGGATTAGTGTAGAACTATCCTAAGTAGAGGTTCTAATACCTCCGGGTCCATAGGTAAGGGACGGGTAATGCACGCATAGGAAACGAACTAGAATCAATTAGGGAACTTAAAGTTAGTAATCGGGTAGCAGGAGATGATAGTCCGTGCTCGCTGAATATTTTGAGTAACACCTCGACTTAAGGGAGTTATGAAGTATTGTACGGGGTGATCCTTTAGGCTAAAAAACTTGGGACCCCTCCCCCCCCCCCCACATTTTTGTTTTAAAATAAATCGTTTCTTTTATTTGTCCAAATTGCTTCCTTTCCCCTTAGACTAATTCTCTTAATTTAAGTTTGGCCGGGACCTCCCGTTGTGGACCTCGAGGGGTGCCTAACACCTTCCCCTCAAGGTAAATTAGAGCCCTTACCCGATCTCTGATGATGCAAACTGGTATAGTATGAGTAATCTGCTCTAGGTGCCCTAATGCACCTTAATCCGTTAGGTGGCGACTCTCTAAACCAATTCTTTTTCCCTATCCTCTCAAAAGGAGTTGTCAAATGTCAAAAACCGATTTCGCGAGAAAAAGGGGGCTGACACCTCTTAGTTCTTACCTCTACCCGAGTGAACCCCTCCTCGAAAGTCCGCACCTCCTCGGGGTCAATATCAGAGCCAGACCCATCATCGTCTACGACGAACGTCTTTCCTCTCCCTTCGGCGGACGAAGACAAACCTCGGCTGCCCTTAACCACCCTTCTTCCAAGGCAACCTCTGATGCTTCCGAAGGCCTCCCTTCAATGGCGATCTCTAGCGGGGGAACAATCCCCTCAATTAAGGATGCGTCGATTCCACATCCAACATAACTTCCCTAGCAGGTGAGTTCACGTCCGTAACCGCATTGCCGGTATCCACTCTGTGCCTTTTTAGTGGAGCCACTTCCTCCTCGCCGGGCGAAGACTTGTCTACAAGGTGCAGTACCGGGCAAGCCGGATTTTACGTTGGTGGAACAACCATATGACGATCGGGTTCACTTAGAGACGGAGTTTGAGAGGAAGTATTCTGCACATACTTAGCCAGCATGAACTTCATCCCCCCCGAGTCAACCGCCTGGCGAAATGCGAGAACAGGAGCCTTCGCCTTTCTAGAATCCCTCTGACCTAACACCAAAGAGAAAAATTGTAAGTAAAACAAGGAAGGGGACTACTATGAGGTCGAAGTATCTGAAAGATGAAATCCAACGTACCGATCGAGGGCTTGGGTCTGAACCTCTTGTTGAAAGATGCCCAGTAGCGTATCCCTACGGTGTGAGGCAAGACTTGGGACACCCAGTCACTGATGTCGACGAATAAAGAAGGGGGATTTTCTTGGTTACACGAAAGAAAAAGAAAATGATTAAGCCATATAACACGAAAAAAGGGAAGGAGCGCACTTCAATCAGCAAGAATACTTACGAGAAAAATTCCACTGCTCGGGAAATCCACTAGGGCTAGCCACTACGTGCTCGATTTTGATGAAGAGAAGTTGAACCAAAACCGACGATTCGCCTTCTCGTCCATTCCTGCCACCAGCCCCTTAGTCCCGCGGTGGCGAAGGTGAATCATCATGCCCCTGTGGAAGCTTGGCGCGAAGACGTGAAATAAATGGTGGATAGAAATTCCACCGCCGGCCAGCTCCGCAAATTTTGTTAGCATAAGGAAGACCGTATAAATGTAGGGGAGAGATGGGTTGGGCAGACGCTGTAGTAACTGCAGAATTCTTTCGCCAATGGAGGAAGAGGGAGATAGTAACCCACTTGGAACGGGTAGGCGTAAAACATGCAGTACCCGGGCCGGTGAACCTGGATCACATCAGCACCGGCTGGAACCAGGTCAACATGAGAAGGAATGTTGTATTTGGCCCCGAGGGCAGCTATATGTTTCGCCTCCATCTTGGACTTCACGGGCTCGGGGTCATGCGCAATTTCCTTCGAGAAATCCGGCCTGGAGCTTGGGCTACGAGGAATGACCTCCTCCACAGTGGGGAAGCTCTCATCCTCCATAACAAAGGTTTCTCCTCCACTAAAAGGCATATACACTGATAGCAGAGTTGGGTCTGAGACCATCTCAGGGTTAGGAGTTACGTTAGTGATACACTCAAATTACACCTTAAAATAGTGTAAAGAGATCGATGTCAAATATAGTAACCCAACGAGGTTGGGGTCGAATCCCACAGGGAATAGGCGTGAAAAGTTTACTTGAGTAGTGTGAATCTTAACTTAACTCATATTTCTATTCCGTTAGAGTAACAAAAGTATTGTAGTAGATTGAATTGTAATATAATAACAAGGATGACTAAATAAGGTTGTAATTAATTTGATTATCTAAACCAAGGTTGTGTCCCCTTCAATGAAATGTAATACTACTGATGTTAATATGATATATTTTTAATGGAAGGTCCTTTTGATATGCAAATGATTTCTAAATGACTACCCAATATTTTCCAATAGTTGGGTAGCTTTTCTCTCTATGATTTTTCCAAATATAAAAGAGTTGAAATTAAGAGTAATCAATTTATTCCAAATAAAATACACTTATTCCTAAGCGATTCCATTAAACAGGGTTTAAAGCCTTGAGTCTTTGATATTTACTCCTACCAAACCCTAACTCACTTTTCCAAGTAGATAAAGAATGTAATGACGCTTGCTAATGTTTGCAAACACTAACAATAAATGAAGAATGAGAAATAAATAAATATCAACCAACCATTATACATATATTCAATGTTAAACACCCATTGAAATTACACCCATTTAGGGTCCACAACCTTAGTATTTAAAACTAGCCAAACATGCTAAAATAAAAAAGTAAAGGAATATTAAATGTCATCAATGCTTACAAAAAGTGCAAGATTCTTCACTTGAAAGCTTCCAAAAGATGGGACTATTCAAAGTTTGGATTGTAGCTCTTTTTCCAGTCAAGATGCCCCCACAAAACCCCAATAAATCTATTTATAGTGGGCTAAAACTCGGGGACAATTTCGGACAAAAATGCCCTTCCAGGTCAAATATACGACCGCATTTCTGTCGCATAACAGATATGCGGTCCGCATTCTCTTCAATCACACTGCATCTTCAAAACCCTAGTTCCAGGAAGTCACCACATTCCAGTTATGCGGTCATTGTTGATATGCGGTCGCATAGTGTCATCACATTTATGCTCTCAGCCACTTCTATAGGAGGTTTGCGATCCATTATGCGGCCTATAAACCTGTTATGCGGTCGCATAATGGACCGCATTTTTTCACTTGGATTTTTCCACACTAACTGTTGGACTCTGCAGTTCACCTGGGCATTATGCGGTCCACATGTTGGATTTGCGGTCCGCATTTTAAACTATGCGGTCGCATTTTGCCCATTCTTTTCTTTCTTCGGCTTTTGATTCCATTTCCATGTTTTTGGGTCCTCAAGCTTCATGCACTGCAAAACATCAAAATTACATAAGTATAAAAGGCTATTGCATTTAAAACGAGCTAAAATCTAAGCAATTGGTATTAAATGTGCCGAAATTCTCCGGCACATCAACACCCCAACTTAAACTCGTGCTTGTCCTCAAGCAACTAAAACAACTATATCCTATTCTATACTCCAACTAAACGACATGAAACAATAATGATCGTGGACGGTGTTAATTGTCAGTATTACAAGATGCAATTTCGTTTACTTACCCTTCCTGAACAATCATTTCTATTTACAAAGAAACTGATAAACTTGTGAATTTTGAGCCTCGACCAATTTGACAAAACGTTACTCTCAGCTGAGTGCCTTTGCATTTGCCTTGAAGAGCTCAACTTCTATTAGACCTCACAGTTCAAATGCCCTCACCAGAAAGAAAGTCCCAAACTCACAATATTTATAATGACAACAAAAGAGACATATTCACAAAGACACTCACTCTCACAAAGAGTTTCAAGTGTTACAACACATCATACCATAAGCTTGCCCTTATTTTAATTCGTCTCTTATTCAAGAACATTCTGTTGGAGATCCCATAAGGACTTTTTAAGCTTGTAATGTAGGCTTAGGGAAGGGTTGGATAGACATTTGGGTACAAGTGACTACACCCTCCTTGAACACTACTCATATTTTTCTTTCTTGTTGTCCTTTGTTTCTTTTCAAACCACACAGCCCTCATTGGCTCCTAGTTACCAACATCGAATCACCTTAAATACCTCTCTAATTTTCTTCAAGGCTCTATATTTCGATATATATACAAATATTTTTTTTTTTTTTTGTGGAGCTTGAATAATTTCATGTGAACACTTTGAGGTATAGGTTCTTACACTCACTGTACAACCTTACCAATTTCCAACTTGACATCACACCCCCAACTTAGGCTTTTAGCCTCATTCTCAATGTTCAAGGAGGGACATGTTCAAAAGAGGGAATTATTGTACAAAATGGGAAAGTTTGTAATGAGGTGACCAAAGAAAAGGTTAAAGGCTCAAATGGGGTAACTAGTGATAATGTCTATACAATGGGTAGCTTGAAAGGCTAACTGGGTTTTCAAATAACACAAAGACTGCCTAAGGTCATTTCTCCAACTAAATGTACTTATCATTAGCATCGAAAGACCAATCGGGCAAGTTCTAGGTGACAGAAGTAAACACGAGAATTATTTACACAAAACTAACACACATGGCACAGGAACTGTTTGGCTCAACATAGTTTTACACTTGGCAAATCGGATCTAAGTAAGCATAGAGTAACAGAGCGAGCCTTAAGTTCACCCAGATGATCAACAATATTTGTTTTTGTTTTTTTAACAACGGAAGGGTATAGGTTATTTACAACCATACATGCTTGAAACTAGACACTCACACCAAACCGGTAAAAATGTTTCATCCTACTGCCATGGTTATACTATTACACCCTTGGAAAAGAACCCAACGAAGAAAAACCAAGGGGAATTCATTGTTAATTACTAAATATGTACATGCATACAACTATCTAATTATTTTTTTATATATACAAAGATAACACAATTATATAAAAGAGTTGAAGAGAAATTTTCTTATATACACCAAGATTACAAAAATATACACACAATATACAAGGCTATCCCACCCCCAACTGAAAATCATGCATTGTCCCCAATGCATAAGAAATGAAAAATAGAGTATTAGGGCCTCCCTGGGGCGCACTAAGCGATATGGGAGTCTGTAGCCTGTTAAATGGTGGTGGGGTCACCCTCTGATACTGGGGTTGGGACTGATGAGATCGCAGCCTGAGGAGTGACCTCCACGGGTGGAGGTGTGACCTCCACCTGGCCTGATGATGGGACTGGGGCCTGGGAGCTGCTAGCCTCGCCTGCTGATGGCGGAATGGTCAATGATGTGGCTCTGGTGACCATGTCTGTTAGCGAGTGATCAATCGATGTCTGAATAGCTACTTCTTCTTCCTTTTCTGCAGCTGTAAGGACGACAACCTGCTTGCCTTTCTACTTAGGACCCTCATCCTTATCGGACCATGACTCCTCATTTGTATCCTCCTCGTCTGTCTCCCTAGCCTCAGACTCGGCAGAGTGTCCGAAATCGTCCCCAAAAAGGATTTCAATGTGTGCAGGGGGAGATGGAGTCAGGGAAGCCCCGACAGTCTGTGGCTCAGATGCTGTCATCAGTGTGGAGAAGTCAAAGTCTAACCCTGCCACAGACGTGTCCGCTCCCTGCTCTCCTTCCTTGGGCATGAAGGAGGATAGATCGAGCTACAGATTTTGCATTTTGTGGAGCTCGTTCTTCAGTGTGTTAACCTCATTCGGAGCTTGGGTAGGCCTCCAACCTCACCCCGCTCTACCCTCTCAAGTCGAACCTCAATCTGCTGGAGGCGATCCTCATAAGATGCATGATGCTGCTAGAGTGCTGTCACTGAGGACTGGATAAAAGCAAGAGCCTGCCTTATCAGAGTGCGGAGGTCCTTCAGAAGCCGGTCCACCTTCACATTGGCATGCTGAGCTAAGAAACCTAGCCTCGATAGAGCTGGTAGGGTAGCAGAAGGCTGAGAAATAGTGGCCTCAGAGGTGAACTGTGGAGTGGCAGTGGATGCCACTGTGGCTGGAGGAGTAGTGGGTGGCTGGTAGTCTGAAATGTCTGCAGCAGCAGGAATCGGGATCTGAACCTCTGGAAGAGCAGCGGCTACCTGTGGCACCGCGTCACTGATACGCATGATATCAATATCCTTCAGTGCTTTCCCCATCTTGTCATGGTGTGGCAGTGAAGGGACTTCCATCGCCTTAAAGAGGGTTGTGATCAAGCATGGGAAGGGAAGTGACGTGGTTGTATGGTTGGCTCGGACCCCTAACTCTCGGAAGATAATGCCACCGACATCGATCTTGATCCCAGTCATAATTCATGCAATGAGAAAAGCTTTTTTAATGCTTATGTCAGTCTTATTCCGGGATGGTATCAAGCGAGAGGTGACAAAGTTGAGCCAGAATCTACCCTCTCGTGTAAGATCTTCCTTGAACATTTTATGTAGAGGGTCAATCCAAGCAGGGGTCCCCTTTGCGTTAGGCAATCCAGGCTCACACCATCTTTATTGTCCCATTTAGCCTCATACTCAGTTGTGCCCGGACTCCAGCTTTTAAAGTACAGGTCATTTATTGTGTCCTTGTCACAAAGCTCCGACTTCCCCCGAACAATGACCGACTCACAGAAGACCTTGTTGCGCTTGTGATGAGCTGTTTTGGAGGCACCGTAGGATGCATAGAACTCTGGCACTATTGTTTCATTGAAATCATCAGGCACGTCAGTGAAGCAATCCCAATTTCTATCCTTGATATTCTCCAGTATGTGAAGGTACTGCTCCAGTAGTCCGTTCAGACTCAACTGTTTCTCTTCGAGGATTTTTCGCTTCGTGAGCCCTTCTTTATACAGACTCCTAACACCTGTGACCTCAAACCGGAGTTGGAAATCATCTCCCCTCTTTCTTTCCTCAACCTGTAGGTCGACTGAGGGCAAGGTCTCCTCCTCATCAAACTGGGAGGGATGTTGAGCAATAGGTCGGGATGGTTCTTGTCGTGAACGTTTGGCTTGTTGTGCTAGATGGCCGGATGAGGTCCTCTTTTTACCATCAATAGATTTCTTCGGAGCCATATCTGTAAATAAACAAAGTGTGAGCGACATAGCAGACAGAAGAGAAAAATGTTACAAAGAATAGTAAAAAATGCGACAGGTATGCGGTCGCATAACCACTATGCGGACCGCAAACCTGTCACAAATATCAATATACAAGAGATGAAACAATTATGCGATGAGTTATGCGATTGCATATCCATTATGTGATTCACACACCCATCGCAAAACTGAGCACTAGAAAAGGCAATCACACTATGCGATCGCAAAATCTATCGCATAGTTGTATATGCGATCGCAGAACTGCCGCAAACAACATGACAAGATTGGCAGTGACTGTCTGGGTATGCGGTGGCTTTGTGGTCCACATATCGCTTATGCGATTGAAAATCCGTCACATTTGGTCATCTTCCTCAGGCCACCTAGGGTTTCCTCTGCGGCACGAATGCGGACCGCACATCGACTTTGCGGGCCGCAGAACATCATCGTCCCCACGGTTTGCTTCTAACCCTAACACTCTTGGTTCCTCAATTCACTACCCAGCAAGCTCAACCTACTTAATTATGCAATAACTCTCATGATGACCCAAAAGAACGACAAAAAATTAAAGAGAAAACCAAGGACTAAAAATTACATGAACAACAAACAAAAACTTAAAACTAAAATAACAGAAATGAGGTAAGGAAGGAGGACATACCACAGTTAGATGAATGAGACACAAGCAAGGAGATGAATTCAAGCAATGTGATCTTTGTTCACTTTGTCTAATTGCAAACTGTGTCCCTCTTTTTTTCTTTTTTTTTGTTTAAGTGTGAATTATGTGCGTGAGAGTGCTTGTGTGCAAATGACGGGGTTATGCAAAGGGGTAGGGTTACTTACCTGGTGAGAATGCGGTGGGTAAGTGACCGCATAACACATTATGCGACCGCATAAGTGTTATGTTGTAATGTTAGCTCAGGTCTCTCAAAGCCATTATGCGGTGCACTTTGCGATCACATAAACGATATGCGGTCCGCAAAGTGCACCTCTCCACCACATTTTGACAACTAATTTTGCCCCAGCAAACTGTCCAGGTATGCGATGACTATGCGGTCCGCATAGTAAATATGCGACCGCATACATGTAGCAAACCTCTCTTAGTGATTTTTTTCCATTTCATGCGCAATTTCACCCTGTTTATCACCTGCACTCTAACACACACTTTAAATTGATCAATTTAATATATCTAACCAAAATTAAAAACTAAATAAAAAAAAGGATGTTACCACACATGGGTTGCCTCCCATGAAGTTCTTGACTTAACGTCGCGGCACGACGAAGTTGGCCCTTCTTCAGGCTTACTCATTGGTCGTGCATGGACCATCTTTGAGATCCAACTGTTCCACCAAGTTTTTTCTCCATCTGTGCCCAAGTAGTGCTTGACTCGCTGGCCATTTACTTTGAAGGTTCGGATCCGATCCTCAGATTCTAATTCCACAGCTCCAAAAGGGGATACATCTACCACCTTGAACGGGCCGGACCACTTTGATTTTAGCTTGCCCGGAAACAATTTGAGCCTTGAGTTGAAAAGCAAAACCACGTCACCCGACTTGAACTCCCTTTTTAATATCTTTTTATCGTGGACGAACTTCATCCTTTCCTTGTACACAGCTGCACTTTCATATGCATGGAAGCGGAATTCCTCCACTTCATTGAGTTGTGTTAACCTCAAATTTACAGCTTCAGCCCAGTCCAAGTTCAACCTTTTTAAAGCCCACATGGCTTTGTGCTCCAATTCTACGGGTAGATGACAAGCCTTTCCGAAGACTAACCGGTAAGGTGAATTACCAATAGGGGTTTTGTACGCCGTGTGGTATGCCCACAATGCGTCATCTAGCTTCTTTGACCAGTCGGTCCTGTTGGAATTAACAGTCTTTGCTAGAATATTCTTTATCTCCCGGTTGGAAACTTCAACTTGGCCACTTGATTGGGGATGATAAGGTGTGTCCACATTATGCTTGACGCCATATTTCTCTAGTAGCCCCATGAAAGCCTTGTTACAGAAGTGAGACCCACCATCACTAAGAATGGCTCTAGGAGTGTCAAACCGTGTGAATATATTTTTCTTTAAGAATGCGGTTACACACCTTGCCTCATTGTTTGGTAGGGCAATTGCTTCAACCCACTTGGACACGTAGTCCATATCCATCACGATGTATTTCATACCACATGAGCTTACAAAGGGCCCATAAAGTCAATTCCCCACACATCAAAGATCTCGACCTCCATCACAAAGTGCATTGGCATTTCATGCCTCTTAGAGATTGATCCCTTCCTCTGACATTGGTCACAAGCCTTGACCATTTGATTTGCATCTTGATAAATCTAAGGCCAATAATAACCACATTCAAGTACCTTTTCCGCCGTTCGATTACCCCCATGGTGACCCCTAACCGGTGAGTCATGTCATGCCTTTAGAATTGGCATCATCTCTTCTTCTGGAACGCACCTCCTAATGATTTTATCAGCACAAATGCTGAACAAGAATGGTTCTTCCCAATAATATTGCCGGCACTCTCTCAAAAACTTCTTTTTTTGGTAAGCTTCCAGTCCATCCGGAATGAGATCACTAACCAAGTAGTTAGCAATATCGGTGTACCAAGAAGTAGATGAAGAAGACAATGCCAAAATATGCTCACCAGGGAAAGCATCATCGATGTCAAGATTTTCCTTCGGTCGCCCGTCTTCTTCAAGCCTAGAGAGATGATCCGCTACTTGGTTTTCTGTGCCCTTACGGTCCTTGACCTCAAAGTATAATTCTTGCAATAGGAGGACCCACCGGATTAACCTGGGTTTGGCATCTTTCTTTGCCATGAGATAGCGAAGAGCGGCATGGTCGGTATAGACCACCACCCTAGACCCAACAAATAAGCTCAGAACTTTTCAAAATCATATACAATGGCAAAAAGCTCTTGCTCTGTCACAATATAGTTCACTTGTGCCCCGTTGAGTGTCTTGCTTGCGTAATAAATGGGATGAAGAGCTTTTTTATGTTATTGACCCAGAACTGCTCCAATAGCTAAACCACTATAGTCACACATGAGCTCGTATGGAAGAGACCAATCCGGTGTAACAATAATGGGTACCGTGGTGAGCTTCTCTTTTAGATCCTCAAATGCCTTAAGGCACTTTTCATCAAACACAAATTTGGCGTCTTTTTCAAGGATCTTGCACATAGGATTTGTAGTTTTGGAGAAGTCCTTGATAAAATGCCGATAAAATCTGGCATGCCCTAAAAAGCTTCGGACACCTTTTACCGATGTTGGTGGAGGAAGTTTGAAGATGATTTCAACTTTTGCTCGATCAACCTCTATCCCATGTTTTGAAATCTTGTGCCCCAAGACAATGCCTTCGTCCACCATGAAGTGACATTTCTCCCAGTTAAGTACAAGGTTGGTCTCCTCACATCGCTTGAGCACTTGTCTAAGATTGTCAAGACAATGCTCAAAAGAATCACCTACCACTGAAAAGTCGTCCATGAAAACCTATAGGAAATCCTCCACCGTGTATGAGAAGATGGACATCATGCATCTTTGAAAGGTAGCCGGAGCGTTGCATAAACCAAACGGCATCCGGCTAAAGGAAAAGGTTCCATATGGGCAAGGGATGTTGTCTTTTCTTGGTCTTCCAATGCTATATTGATTTGGTTATAGTCAGAATACCCATCGAGGAAGCAATAGAATGATCTCCATGCTAGCCGATCAAGCATTTGATCAATAAAAGTCATAGGGAAATGATCTTTGCACGTGGCACTGTTGAACTTCCGATAGTCCATGCATACTCTCCATCCGGTGACCGTCCGTATAGGGATAAGCTCATTCTTTTCATTGTGAATTACTGTCATGCCTCCCTTCTTTAGTACACATTGCACCAGACTCACCTATGAATTATCCGCAATGGGGTAGACAACCCCGACATCTAACCACTTGATTATCTCTTTCTTGACCACCTCTTACATTGATGGATTCAACCTCTTTTGGTGTTCAACACTCGGCTTGCTTCCGTCTTCCAATTGGATTTTATGCTCACAAATTCCGGCGGGAATCTCTCGGATGTACGCTATTGTCCATCCAATTTCTTGTCGGTGTTCCCGCAAGACATTCAACAATTTTCCTACCTGCACATCATCCAACAAAAAGGAAACGATTACGGGTAAAGTATTATTAGAGACAAGAAATTTGTACCTCAAATGTGAAAGAAATGGCTTGATCTCAAGTTGTGGTGGCTCCAGTATAGAAGGCTTTGTGGGAGGAGTGGCTCTCTTCTCTAAGTCAAGAGAGAGCTTCTTCAGTGCATAAGAGTAGGACCCACGTCCTTCCAATGCATTCACGGCTTCTACATACCCCTCCATGTCCTCTCCATCAAAATTTACCAAGATTCCTTCCAAGACCTCACCAAGGCACTCTTCCTCCATCATCACGTCACTAGCATCCTCGACCTCATCAACAAAATCTATTACTGAGACCCCTTCATATGCGTTCGGAAACATCAAACCCTTACTAGCTTGGAAAGTGACTTCCTCATCATTCACTCGAAATTTGATTTTATTTCGTTCCGAGTCCATCAAGGCTCTTCCCGTGGAAATGAATGGTCTTCCCAATATGATAGAAATTTCCTTGTCAACCACACAATCAAGGATAACAAATTCGGCCGGGAGGAGGAACTTCCCCACTTTTACTAATACATCATCAACAATACCCACGGGTCTCTTGATTGAACGGTCGACCATTTGCAATCTCATACTTGTGGGTCTTGGAAACCCCTATCCCGCTTGCTTGTAAATAGCAAGAGGCATCAAATTTATGCTAGCACCATTATCACAAAGTGCCCTTGCAAAATCTCTCAACCCGATAGTACATGGAATGGTGAATGCTCCCGGGTCTTCCTTCTTCTCAATGGTGGTTGTGGAAATAATAGAACTAACCCGGTGAGTCATGTTCACCACTTCATTCTTGGTGGATCTCTTCTTGGTCATCATGTCTTTTAAGTATTTGGCAATTCTCGGCATCTCTTGGAAAGCCTCCAAGAAAGGGATGTTTACCGACAATTGCTTCAAAATATCATAGAACTTCTCGAACTTGCCACATCTACCCTCATTACAAGCCTTTGAGGGAATGGAGGAGTAGGTAGAGGAATCGGTGGAGGAGATTTTGGGGTATCCTTCACCTTTTCCTTAACCTCCTCATGCTTTGCTTTTTGGATTTTTACCTCTTGGGAGGGCTTCTCACTTTCAACAACAACCGGGCACTTCGACTTGTGCCTCAACTTCTTGCTCAAGATCATCTACCTCAAATACTTGTTCACTCTCACCTTGAAGGACCTCACTGCTTCTAGTCGTAATAGCCATGCAATGAGAAGATGAACCGCTCACATTTACCTTTGGGTTGACAATTGTATCACTTGGAAGAGTACCTTTTAGCTTAGGGTTTTGTTCTCTTGACAAGTCTTGCATTTGCATCTCAAGATTTTGTATAGAGGCGGTATGTGACCCCACGATTTCAGACATGTTCTTCATTGTAGCATCACCTCTCTCTTGATTTTGCAAGATCTTTTCAAGCATCCCTTCTAACTTGGATTCATTTGAAGGGCCCTCCTTGTAATACTGCCCCTTCGGTGGAACATAGGGGTCGGAGCTCCGGTTAGCATAATTGCTATTGTTGTTGTTCCAATTACCTTGACTCCATCCACCTTGGTCATTGCGCCAATTTTGTTGTCCTTGCCCTTGCCCTTGAGGGTTTGGCCTCCATTTATTTTGTTGGCGATATCCTCCTTGAGAATTATGAACATAGTTGACTTCTTCAAACTCTTGATTTCCCGTCGGTTGCATGTCTTCCACAACATTTACCTTCTTCGTTTGGCTCTCCGTGTACATCTTTGTCAACACATCAATGTTGGTGGAAAGACCAGCAATTAATTGGTCTCTCTCTTGATTTTCTTTGATTATGTTGGTAAGAGAGGGAGTACCATAATAAATTTCACCACTAGCATCTTTGGAATGCCATGCTTGATTGTGTTTGGCCATTTTATCCAGAATTTGTGTAATCCGGGTGAATGATTTGTCCACGAAAGATCCGTCTGCTGCATTTTTTACTATGGACTGAGACAATGGATCCAAACCCATGTAGAACTTCTCCATCAGAATGCCATCCAGAAAACCATGGTTTGGTGACCTCACTAAGTACAAATTGAATCGGTCACACGCTTCATGTAAGTGTTCCCCTGGTATTTGTTTGAAGAAGAAGATTTTATCTCTAAGCTCAGACTTCTTGCTCTGAAGGAACCACTTGGACAAGAAGGCACGGACAAGCTCGGGCCAAGAAGTGATAGATTGAGCAGGTAGATTTTGAATCCACTTTCTCGCTTCTCCAGTCAATGAGTATTTGAATACTCACAATCTCAAGGCGTCGTCTGTTACATTGTTCTTCTTATGCATGGCGCATACACCCAAGAAGTTCCTAAGGTGTTGCATTGGATCATCATCGATAGAGTTTCTGAATAATCCTTCTGCTTTAAGCATTAGGATTAACCCATGTTCTACTTTGAATGTAGCAGCTTCCACCCGTGGAGGAAGGATAGCATTGGTATCATCAAGATATTCCTCAATGTCCGCAAAGGGATTCTCATCTTCCTCATACTCGGCCATTCTCACCTACCACACCAAGCAAAGCAAGCAAAATGTGATGGAATAGAAATGATGTAAAGTAAAGTGCACACTAGTTAGTAATTTCAAAAACGTATTCCCCGGCAACGGCGCCAAAATTTGATATGCTCAAATTACACCTTAAAATAGTGTAAAGCGGTCGATGTTAAATATAGTAACCCAACGAGGTTGGGGTCGAATCTCACAGGGAATAGGCGTGAAAAGTTTACTTGAGTAGTGTGAATATTAACTTAACTCGTATTTCTATTCTGTTAGAGTAACAAAAGTATTGTCGTAGATTGAGTTGTAATTTAATAACAAGGATGATTAAATAAGGTTGTAATTAATTTGATTATCTAAACCAAGGTTGTGTCCCCTTCAATGAAATGTAATTCTACTGGTGTTAATATGATATATTTCTAATGGAAGGTCCTTTTTATATTCAAATGATTTCTAAATGACTACCCAATATTTTCTAATAGTTGGGTAGTATTTCTCTTTATGATTTTTCCAAATATAAAAGAGTTGTAATTAAGAGTAATCAATTTATGCCAAAGAAAATACACTTATTCCTAAGCGATTCCATTAAACAAGGTTTAAAACCTTGAGTCTTTGATATTTACTCCTACCAAACCCTAACTCACTTTTCCAAGTAGAGAAAGAATGTAATGGTGCTTGCTAATGTTTGCAACCACTAACAATAAATGAATAATGAGAAGTAAATAAATATCAACAAACCATTATACATATATTCAATGTTAAACACACATTGACATTACACCCCTTTGGGGTCCACAACCTTAGTATTTAAAACTAGCAACAATGCTTACAAAAGTGCAAGATTCTTCACTTGAAAGCTTCCAAAAGATGGGACTATTCAAAATTTGGATTGTAGCTATTTTTCCAGACAAGATGCCCCCACAAAATCCCAATAAATCTATTTATAGTGGGCTAAAACTCGGGGCCAATTTCAGACAAAAATGCCCTTCCAGGTCAAATATGCGACCGCATTTCTGTCGCATAACAGATATGCGGTCCGCATTCTCTTCAATCACACTGCATCTTCAAAACCCTAGTTCCAGGAAGTCACGCATTCCACTTATGCGGTCCGCATTGTTGAAATGCGGCCGCATAGTGTCATCGCATTTATGCTCTCAGCCACTTCTATAGAAGGTTTGCAATCCATTATGCGGCCCGCAAACCTGTTATGCGGTCGCACAATGGACCACATTTCTTCACTTGGATTTGGCCACACTGACTGTTGGACTCTGCGGTTCACCTGGGCATTATGCGGTCCGCATGTTGGATTTGCGGTCCGCATTTTCAGCGATGCGGTCGCATTTTGCCCATTCTTGTCTTTCTTCGGCTTTTTGATTCCATTTCCATATTTTTGGGTCCTCAAGCTTCATGCACTGCAAAATATCAAAATTACATAAGTATAAAAGACCGTTGCATTTAAAACGAGCTAAAATCTAAGAAATTGGTATTATATGTGTCGAAATTCTCCGGCACATCAGTTAGTCATCTTTTGCTTAATGTACACACGATAAAGACGGAAATGTAGAAGGAATGGTGATGGTAGAAGTTGCAGGGAGTATGAGCACAGGAAGAAGAAGAAGAAGCAAGGTGCAGGATTGAGAAATCAGAGAATGCAAAGGTTTCTCCGAAGGGTCTCCACCTCCTTATTTATAGAAAATCATGGTTTTCAAATTGATGTGATCAACCTCCAGTAGCCCTAGAATTGAAACAACAGGGGCTCAAGGAATGATGCAATGCATCGGGAAGATGCATAATGATGATGAATGCGGATGTGACGTCACCCTGAACCATCCTCATTGACCATAGCTCTCGGAACGACACGTCATCATCTCGGAAACGATCACCCCTATTCAACCTCCATGTCCGAATTTTTCCAAAATTGCTACTGATAAAGTCCACTCATTGAGGTCGACCAAAAGAAGACCTCGATAAGCGGAGGGGCTAACTGTATTGGTCAAAATCCGACTGAGGATATTTGGCATAGAGAGGTTATCAAGTGTGAGAATTGTGACTCAACATGGGCGATTAGGCCAAAGTTGACCAGGACTTAACAACAAGGAACAACCGAACAATCCATTGAGGACGAGATCGAGTAGCGAAGAATGGGAATAACGGCTAGTATAGTCTTAGAACTATCAAAGGGAATATTCTCTGCTGTATGTTTTTAGGATTTTTTGGAATAGCCTATATAAATAGTAAAAGTAAGGGGGAAAAAGGCATGTAACACTCACTTTGATAAGAACTCTTATGAAAAGTCGACTCTTGAGGAATAACAAAAATATTACCTTTCCATAGTGATTCGATTTGTTGTTGGTCTTACCTATTCACGCATCAAATCCGACAAAGTCTCGTATATTCCCATATCCATTTGTCTTATATTATTTTCATAGGGAAGAATCATCCACCTCATTCAATATTTGGATGAATCCTTCCTTTTATTTATATTTATTGTCATTTAATATATTTATTGCTCATCATTTTCTCACCATTCGATCTTGATAGCTTCATTTAATGCCTTTATATTATGTTGGTTCTATTACTATTCGATATTATTATACGAGCACGTGCTAGATATGATATTTATTATATTTAACTAGAATTTACCCTTCACCCTTCTTAATTTTTAATTAGCTTGGCAAAAAGTTTCATACTTTTTGGTCAAACAAACATAAAGTAGAGTAAATTTCAACAAAAGATAGAAAGGAGTCATTCTCGTAAAAATCATTAATGCATATGTACATGAATATATATTATGTAGCGTAGTTGGGTTTTGTTCATTGGATGGTACATGGTGGCCGAAGTATATGGCAGAAAACAAAATTAGACTAGGGGACGAACTAAACATTATCTGACCATAATTCCCTAAAAAAAGCTCGCTCAAATTCTTTTCTTGCATGCGCTTCTCAAACTCTAGTATTTCTTCATCTTTTTAGAGATTCACTTTATCTTCTATACATCTGACGCTTTTTCTTTCTCCTGATATTTTACAATCTTCTTCCCCAAGGAAATCCCATAATCTTTAAGGCGCTTTGCTGCCTCCTTTGACTCCTCTGCTCCCAAGTCTCTCTTATTTTTTTAATATAAACTGCCACAAGTTCTAATTTGTCCTGTTCAGCAATGCCAAATCTTGTTCCTTCTCTCGAGGTTGGAGGAATGAATAATAATTGAGTCTAAATAAGCACACGTTGCGGCGTAACTCATAGACATTCCCGCACCAGCAGAAAAAAGAGCACACATGCGATACTGCCCGCTCCTGCTATGCCTGCCTTCGCAGGTGCGGTCTTTCTTCCGCTTCTGTGATGGTTGGGAAGCCCATGTTGGGCCACTTCTGCGGTCAAGGGATCGCACCTGCCGCTGGCCAAGCGCAGGTGCGACTACACCAGCAGCTCGGAGCTTCAGCTGTTGCTCCAAAATCCCAACTTGGTCTGAGCCTCGTCCGATTAACACCTGGGGCCCCCGAGGCCCCGCCCGAACATACCAACAAATTTGAAATCATAAAAAGGACTCACTCAAACTCTCGTAATGCCCAAAACAACATCAAAACTAAGAATCACACTCCAAACCAATTGAATCAAAAATATGAACTTTAAGTTCTTCAACTTACTCCCAATGCGTCGAAACGTACTTAGACTACTCGGAATGACACCAAATTTTGCGTGCAAGTATTAAATGACATTATGAAACTATTTACGTTCTCGAAATCCCATTTGAACCTCGATATAACGAAAACCTACTCCAAACCAAATTTAAAGAACTTCAAAACCTTCAAAGAACCAACTTTCACTATTAGGCACCGAAACGCTCCTGGGTCATCCAAAACCCGATCCGAGCATAAGACTAAGTCCAAAATCATCATACAAACCTATTGGAATCGTCAAATCCCGATTACGAGATCGTTTACTCAAAACGTTGACCGAAGTCAAACTTAGCCTTTTTAGCCAACCTTAAGGAACCAAGTGTTCCGATTTCAACTCAAACACTTCCAAATCCCGAACTAACCATCACCAAATGTCATAAACAATAAAAGCACGTACGAGAAGTCTTATTTAGGGGAATGCGGTTCTAAAAATCAAAATGACCGGTCGGGTCGTTATACATAAGTATAACCTTCAAGTTTCAACTCAGGATCTCCATAAATGAGGAATTGGTCTTTGCTCCTTCTTAAGTACTTAAGAATGGTCTTCACCATCTTCCAATATTGCTTACCAGGATTTTCCTGATATCGGATAGTCACTCCAAGTGCATAAGCCACATCAGGACGTGCACATGTCATGATATACATGATAGCTCCCACTGCACTAGCGTATGTGATCCTACTCATGTGTTCTCTCTCTTTAGGTGTTTTAGGACAATCCTCCCTACTGAGAGTAATTCCAGGCCTATCGGTAGATAGCCTCTTTTGGAATTATCCATGTTATACTTTTTCAAAATGGTATCAATGTACAAATATTGGGAAAGTCCAAGAAGCTTCCTCGATCTATCTCTATAGATCTTTATTCCTAATATATATGTTGCTTCTCCCAAGTCTTTCATGGAGAACTGTTCAGATAGCCAAATCTTGGTACTTTGCAATGTCGGTAGACCATTCCCTATGAGCAATATATAATCAACATACAATACTAAGAATAATTGTGCTCCCACTAACCTTCTTGTACACACAAGGTTCTTCTTCGCATCTAACAAAATTGAACTTTTTTGTTAAAGCGAATATTCCAACTTCGAGAATCTTGCTTTAGTCCATAAATGGATATTTGCAGCTTGCAAACTTTATTATGATCAGACGGAGATGTGAAACCTTCAGGTTGTGTCATGTACACATCCTCTTCTATCTCACCATTAAGGAAAGTTGTTTTCACATCCATTAGCCATATTTCATAATCATAGTATGCTGCTATAGCAAGAAAAATCCGAATTGATCCGAGCATTGCTACGGGAGAGAAAGTCTTGTCGTAGTCGACTCCTTCTTTCTGGCGATATCCCTTGGCAACAAGACGTGCTTTGTAGGTCTCTACCTTTCCGTCTGCTCCAATCTTTTTCTTAAAAACCCATTTACAACTTATAGGTTTTATATCCTTTGAAGGTTCAACTAAAGTCCATACTTTCTTTTCCTTCATGGATTCCATTTTGGATTCCATGGCTTTTTGCCATTTCTCATAGTCAGAACTTTGTATAGCCTCTTCACAGGTCTTAGGGTCATCATCATTATGACAACCTCACTTGATACATAATCTTGAACTATTAGATTTAATCTAGTTGGTACATGACGTTCTCGTGTAGACCTTCTAAGAGGTACTTGTACAACCTGTTTACGTTGTGCTGAATTTGGTTGGTGTTTAATTTGGTTTGGAACTGGTTCATTAACCTGTTCTTGAACTGTATTTAGTTCTTGAACTTCAACTGTTGAAGATAACAACTTCCTTGGCAACTTCAAAACATCCAATAAAGGTTCTTCAACTTGAGTCTCATGATCTTTATTTTGTGTTGATTCATTAGTTTCTTGAACTTCATCAAGTTCTATTTATCCACTATTATTTCCTTCCAAAAGAAATTCCCTTTCTAGAAAGGTTGCTCCTCTATCCACAAACACTTTATGGTCAGAAGGTGATATCCCATTGTTTCTTTGGGATACCCAATGAACCAACACTTATCAGATCTTGAGTCAAGTTTATCAGACTACAGTCTCTTAACATAAGCTGAAAAACCCCAAACTTTAATATGTTTAAGGTTAGGCTTACATCCTTTCCATATCTCATATGGTGTTGTAGATACTGACTTAGTGGGAGCTTTATTAAGTAAGTATGTTGCTTCTTCCAAAGCATATCCCCATAAATTTATTGGAAGATCAGTAAACCCCATCATATATCTCACCATATCTAATAAGGTTTGATTTCTCCTTTCAGACACACCATTGTATTGTGGTGTTCCTAGAGGTGTCCACTGTGAGACAATCTCATTCTCTTTGAGATACCTAGTAAAATCTTCACTAAGATATCCTCCACCTCTATCGGACCATAGTACTTTAATACTTTTACCGGTCTGTTTCTCAACTTCACTACAGAACCTTTTGAACGTTTCAAAAGATTCAGATTTGTATTTCATAAGATACACAAATTCATATCTTGACATATCATCAATGAAGGTGATGAAGTAAGAATATCCACCTCTAGCTTGAATTTTTATGGGTCCACAAACATCTGTATAAATTAGTCCCAATAATTCAGAAGCTTTTTCAACTTGTAGATTAACTTCTCCTTTCTTTAGTCTCCTGGACGGGGTAAAAAAAAAACCAATCGAGTAGCTAGTCCTTCCTTTCTTTCTCCTTCCTCATTTTAGGTTTTAGAAGAGTTAGTTTCGCGCATGGAACCTTTACTAATTTTCCCCTTTTTTATGGTTTCCTGGCTGGATTAGCTATCTTCAAGACGCTTATTTGAAACAAAAGCTCGGGCTAGGGCGCGACAGAGGAGCTAAAAGCCACTTGACTCTAAGGAGAGGAGCTTCGAGTGACTTGAACCCTTGCAACATATTGCAGATGTTATAACCACTGCCGGTATCTAATACCCATAATGAAGAATTAGTAGTAGTTAAAGAAATATTGAAAGAATTTTTCATTAATGTCTCACCTTGTTTCTTGTCCTTTAGAGTTGCAAGATACTCCTTGCAGTTTCTCTTCCAATGCGCTTTCTTCTCACAGTGAAAACATTCAGCATCATATACTGACTGCAAGATCAAATCTTCAGAAAGCTCTTTACCAAGATTGTACCCCAACTTCTCATGTTCTTCGGTAAGAACAATCACATGATTGACAAGGGGTCCAACTAGAGAGTTTTTATTGTCCGACTGTGTATCAACCATCTTCTTAAAATATTCAATTATTGCAGTTGGATCCGTATTCTGATTTTTTCTCTGGAGTTTAGAACTCATAGAAGCGAGAATGATGTGTTTAATAGCAAGGCATTCTTTCAAGTATTTCCGATAAACCTTGGTGCCTTCAACAACATTCTCTAATAGGACTATCTTTGCAGGTTTATCGATCACATCAATGAGCTTTTCATGTATGAGAACAATTCTCAAATTTCTATACAAATCATCAAAGTTTGGTCCTACCAACTTGTTGGTCTCAAGTATTTCACACAGTGATATGACAAACATATTGAGAAATCTACAATATAGAAAAGAAAAAGCAATAATATAAGAACATATTTACATATCATAAAGATATGAACTTTTATCTAAATGATATTTCCACTAATTATTTTAAATTATTTACCCTCATTATAGTATAATAAATCTTTATTTATGTTAGTGGAATAAAGGAATCCTTCAACAATATGTATGAGCCCCTTGGAAGTCAAATAGTTTCTCACATATATTTTAAAGGTAGGTACTCTTACCAATTATATCCCCATACAATTTCCTTGAATAGCTCTATGTCAAATAGTCCCCTGGTAGTCAGGTCGATCCTATTGGCATAGTTGAGTTCAGCCATTATGATAGCAAAGAACTTATTAAATTTTATACTCCCCGGGGTAGTCCAGACGTTTAGTGTAAAATTAAATAATTCTTCCAATTTGTGCATCTAATTCAATAGATAATTTTAACATATTCTCGAACTATAAGTCTCCTAATAGTCAGACCGCTCCTTATAAATGAGAAATAAATAAAATTATTTATTTTGATGGATAGCTACAGTAAAATATCATATATATCATTATTTAAGAACTCAAATTTTAGTAAGAGGGAATTGTTATTAAGACAACTTTTAATAAGATGATGAACAAATCTTTTATAGCACATGAATTTAGTTCAAATTGTCTATATGTTTAGTCCTAAATTAATTTACATCACATGTAATAAATAATTAAAAAATTATGTAACGAACAAGCACTTGACATAAAAACGAAATTACATACTTCTAACATGTTTATCTTATATATCACATAAAAAAATTCATGCTAGAACATTATTATTAATTAACATCTCATGAAATAATAGTAATTGAAATAACAATAGAATCCAATAATCTATTATAGATTATCGTCGTATCTAATACAAAATTTTAAATTTAAGTTACGAACTATCTCAATTTAACTTATATGTATGCATATTTTATTTGCAATAAAATAATATCAATCCACCTGCATTCAAACAATTTAACTATAGCACAAGACACGTGTATTATGGTTTGAACTCTTCACCGTGAAATGTACTTTTGAACAATAATTTGTGTTTGACCAATCTTTTCAGAAAGTGCTATTAAGTTTCAAATTACAAATAAGGACATAAATAAATTTATTTAATAGTTAATATTATAAATAAATAAATAATCTCAAAAAAAATTTATTACATGGAATAATTAAATCTTTTCATTTTATTTAAGTAAAATATGAAAATAAAATTTAAAAGTACTTAATTATTTTAATATAAGTTAAATATATAAAAAATTATTCAACAAATATAAAAGCATTCACCCCTAAAGTCATTATATATTAGAAAGCTATATAAAAATAATAAGAAATATTTATATGTTAATATCCTAAGTATTAGGTTTAACGGTTATTTTGATATATACTATATTTTGTTAAAGGTATTTTTTGAAAGAAAAAAAGTTAAAACTGCTTCTGCTTCTTCTTTTGGGAAGAAACTACTTTTTTCTGCTTCTTCCCAAAAATACTTTTTTCCCCAAAAAAAGCTTGGCCAAACACCTCAAGTTAGAAAAAAAAAGTGATTTTGAAAAAAAAAAGATATTTTTGGCCTCTTGAGAAGCTTGGCCAGACATGCTATTAGTGGCCGATGAGTCCTTGTGGACTTATGTAAATCCAACTTTAGATTTGATTTATGACTCTTCCATTAATATTATAGACATATTCTATATATATAAAGTATGAGTATCAAATATATATCACATATATATTTCAATCAAGAGATATAATTTTTTTTTATTCCAAATAAAAAACTTTAATTTATTCACAATATTAATTATATTTCTTGTGCTAGCAAAGAGTATAATAATATTCATTTGGACTAATAACTTTATATATTTGACTAATTAAATTCTTTAATTCAATTATCAAATAATATGTTCATAAATCCTTTAGTAAAGATCAGAACACTCGTTAGTGTGAGACCCCATAGGTTTAATAGTAAACCGGCAGTAAATTGATCACATCAATATACTAATTAAGGGCGGCGTCTAGCAACACTCCTTAACGACCGGATAGAATGAAGTATAAAATTTACTCTCAAGAACCCGTAGAGGAATAAAGTAGTATTTACTTCTGCCCTTTTAGCTCTGAGTCACCCTAGGGTATGGTTTAAAATAATCCTAATAGGCGACCAACTATGTGTCCATATCAAATATAATCGACAATTGAATGACCTAAGAAACTCTTTTCTTCTTTCATTTGGCCGCCCTGACCAAGGTCTTAGTTTGGTCATTTATAATTCATGACAACATGGAGCTTAAACTCATTACCAAGAGTTGACAGATTCCATTTTGATCAATCACTAATTCTACAATTATTTAATCATACCCAATCTTTCAATTATCGCCATATGGCCATAGGTGTTGGGTATTAAAGCACAATAAATAACTTGTCAATTACTATGCCGATCTTAGATCAAAGGAAACTTGTGCATCACATTCTTCAAGAGAATATCCTACTGACAGTTTATGGTAATTCTAACCATTAGGAATTATCCGATGAACTGGTTCAATGATCATATCTCTATATGCATCATCTATCTATGTAATTTAGTTAATGCGATCAACTAATCTTTATTCCATAAAGACGATCACATAAATATTGATCTAACCGGATTACTAATGTCCAAATTAATAATCCTACGATCAAGAACAAAATTTAGATTAAGTGTAAGAGACTTTACTCTCATTATCATGATCTCCGCCACGATGAGAAGTCTCAAAATTTAATCAAGGACCTTATTAAATTAATCAAGCAATTAATAATATCTATGATAAAAAAAATATCAAATGTCATATATTTTTATATCAAATAACGTTCACAAAAATATGTTCAAATCATCAAATATTAGAATGAATGTAAGGCATATCTACTATATCCCTAACATAGACAACTTAAAAACACTAATTAATTTTGATTTAATTTCCAACCTACATTGAGAATATTAGAGGTCCAGCTCAAGTAATCAGATTTCTAAAGTCAAATTGCATTGATTAAGATATTGTCATTGTATCCTTAAATCCAATTGATTTGATTTGATATTCTTTAATCCAATTTCAACAAATCGCATAAAACTTGGTGGACGTATAATATTTTTCATCAATCAATCATATAACCTTCTGTTTAAATTTAAATCACCAACAGCTTTATGATTGATATAGAGCATATTCCTACTTATGTTCCATCTCTATTTTTCTTCCTTATGTACACTAATTAATCGTAAGGAAACTTCTGAAGTAGGCTAATTGGAAATTCAGAAAATGACGACAAACAGATGATGAAGCAAAGATGTTAATTTTAATGGAGAATCCATGCTATATTAAACGTCATCCATGTGCGTCACTTTTATTTTTCACTTGGTGTTTACAAGCATTGGTGTCCGATTAAATTCGGATTTCAACCAGAAAATCTCACATTAAGGGTCGTTTGGTACGTAGGATGTACAAGAATAGTGCAGAATAGGATGTATTAGGAATGCTGATAGTGATAATGTTGGAATTTGTTGTGTTGGTATTGGTTTAAAAGAAAATAGTTAAGCACTCCTATTATCCACTAAAAAATGTGCTAATGAACTTTTTAAAAACGGGTCAAATACGGTTCTTATCCATATTATCTATTTAGAAAAATGGATAACCAATGGGTAACCAATGGATAACCAATAGGTCTAACTTTTACATTTGTAAAGCCTCAAATTAGAGGTTCCTCAAGTTAGGGAGACTAAAAATTCTCCCAAAAGTGATCATATATTCATATGCAAGAAGTCATGAACCATATTATCCACCGGTTAACCATTTTTTATCCGTATTAAATATGAGTCGGGCCGGATAATTTTTTTTCTTCATTACCCGTTTTCGACCCGAACCATATCAGATCTGGCCCGCCTGTTTGCCACTTCTAGTTATACCGAGATTATTTCTTATCACTATTTGGTTTGGTGCATTAAAGCATGGCATAATTTCTAAAGAAATTAGTTGTTTACAAAAATACCCTTCACATTCTTTAACTTTGTATACTTTGAGTGATTTGAGGGACTATTATGTCTTTAACCATGCTTATGCAAGTATTAAAAATGCTTGAATTGCTAGTATGGTTTGCTATGTATTAGTTATGCATAAAATAATACCAAATAGGATATAAACTAATACAAGTATTAGTTATACATAATTTTTAAAAATGTACCAAATAAGGTATTAGTAATATATGATTTTTATGAGGGAAAAAGGCCAGATTTGTCCCCCTACTTTAGTAAATTAGTCATGTTTATACCTAATTCTGCTATCGGTCCAAATGTGTACCCACCGTTAAGATAGTAGACAAAATTATCCCTAACCCTAACAGAAGTCCACCGTGGCAATGGGACCCCTCACTTAATCTGTCAACTAGGCTAATATCAACCCAAATTTTAAAAGACCCATGCCCATTTCTTTGACCCAACTATACCACCTTATGGGTCCCACCTCTCTTTCTCAGTCTCTATCTCTCTGCCAAAGCATATGCTGACGAACCAGACAACCCCCGCCCCCCAGACCTCGTTCTCTCTTTTCTTCTCTTCAAATATGGTGAGCTCCACTAGGTTTTGATCGGAGTTTCGGACAAAAAACGCCTAGATCTGGCAATAAAAAGGTTTATCATATGACTCCCATGTTTTCTTCATCTCATTTTTTGTGTGCCTTTCTTCCCATGGGGTACTGAAAAGAACCTGTCGAGTTTTGGCCGGAGATCGCACTCACCGGAGTTTTGGCCGGCGAATATTTTCGATGACCCCTTATTTTCTCTTATCTTCTGTTACTTATTCTGCTCATTCTTCTATAATTTTTAGAGGTTATAAAAAAATGAAAACTGCAAAGGAATTCCATCTTCAAATCTTGTGGAATAGTTCGTCCTGGATAACTGGAATTTAGCTTAAACCTTACCCACCAAGATTTCATCTTTTTGACCAAATTTTGTTTCCGAATTTTGAGGAAAATGGGTGGAGTTAATTAACTTCTCAGGTAAAGATCTTCAATCGTCTAGTTTTGTTGACTTGGGATCTGGGGTTGTAAGTTGTCTTTTTGTTTTAATGTAATCAAAGATCTGGAAATGAAAATCAATACTCTGGTAAACTTTTGTCCATATTTTTTGTTTTTGTTTTTAAAGCATAGTTGGTAGATACTCTATATCTGTGCATATAGAATGGAAACAAACGTTTTGTTGATGGTAAGTGTTATTTCATTTTTCCAAAATAAAATTAATGGGGGTGTTTTCCGGTTGTCTGTTTCAGGTACTTGATCTGAAGGACTTTGGCCGGATTCCGGCCATTTACTCAACTCCGGCGGACTATTGGTCTTCTTTAATTGATGAAGAAGAAGACTAATTAACGGGTTCTATTTTAATCCAATAGGGTCGGGCGGGTTTTTAAAAGTGGGTTCATATTTGATTAGTTGGCAAATAATTATGGGGTCCTAGGTGCCATGTTAGACATCTGTTAGGGTTAGGGGTAATTTTAGTTACTATGTTAATGGTGGGGACAATTTTAGACAGAAAATAGAAATGGATATAAACGTGACTAATTACCAAAGTAGAGGTGCAATTTTGGCCTTTTTCTTTTTTATAATGCCTCCTACCAAACGACTCCTAAGGGATAAAGTAATCCCGGACAAAGACGACTATGTATTTAAAACTCAAACCCAAAACTTTTAAATAAATAAGTACTTACTAATCCACCGGTAACAAGGGCGCCGTCAACTTGGGTTATAAACAAAATACATACAATAGCTCCACAAATCAACCTCCAAAAAATATCAAATGGTGCTATAAAGCTTTACACCAGTAAAGGAAGACACATCGAATAAGGAAAAAAGGAAAAGAAAAATAACTTTCCAGCGAGACTTACATCAAATGTGGCGAAATAAATATTACTGTAGTATCCCCGGAAAAAAGGAAGAAGTTGTCCATGTGTTTAACCAAATGGAGAAAAAAAAAAAAAAAAGCTAAACCAAGTTATGTGATTGTGCCTTCTATTTTGGGCAAGCAGGGTTGGGTATAAGCTAATTGATTTTTCTATGAAAGTGACAAATTACAGTGTAAATACACGTAGACAAATAATTTGAATTCATTTGTTTAGTGCAAATATTAAGAGCAAATAAATTTTATCCATTTACATATGACAGTGTGAGCAGGTTTGGACCGACTTTAGTTAAGAAATTATTTGTAGTAGTTGAATATCTATCCTATATATTAATATTAAAATTATAAAAGTTCTTAGCGAAATATCATTCGCCTTTTTTATCCATTTAAAATATAATTTACATTAGACAAATTAGTCATTTGATTGTCCTAATATTTAGGACCTAAAAATTCATTAAATTTTGATTTTAAATCTTTACTTATTCAAACTAGATACCCATCATTATTGACCTATGTAAGTAACAATATTTATTAGTATGTATTATCTCTTTATCATGACAATGACTGAAGCTATCTCTTTATCATGATAAATTTGTCCCTAACAAAAGTCCAAATAATATGGCATTCTGTAGAGCAGAAATGTTCTTTTATTGAGTTAGATAAATGTGATTAATGTTCGTCATTTTTTCAATCATTTGGATTTTTTAAATTTTTATTTAATAATTCAGACACTTTTGTAAATAATATCTATATAATTTTTGTTAAAAAATACTTTGATAATTCAAAAAGAAATATTCAAATTGATGTCTAGGTTCATTCTTTGATATTATGTTAATGAGCCTTTATTATAATAATTTTTTAAATATATCTGTAGCAGAAAATTAGTTTAATTTTGAATGTAATAATTTTACTAACCTTAAATGGCTATCATTATGGCTATCAAAAACACTTTGACTTTACATTTTTGGCTTAATGTATTTAAAGTGTAAAAATTGCACGGGGCGCCTTATTTTGGCGCCCCTCTTTAACCTGTACCCGTTTTATTTTTATGTTTGCACCGGTACCCATTTTTTTGTTAAAAGCCTTTCGAAAAGACAATTTTACCCTTTTATAAGCAGTCAAGCCTACTTTCTCTTCAAGTAAACCCCATTCCTCTACTTCCATTCCTATACTTTGCACAAATACTCTCTTTCTCTCTCCCGTTCTTCACTTTTACGATCGTCATTGTTTTTTGATATTCATCGCTTCAACTGTTTGTTCGCCAACAATATTACGTATAATCACAGGTACATTACAGTACCTTTACGTTTTGTGTATTATTTTTTTTGTGATAGTCATGTTCTATAGAGTTTTTTTTTATTTATTTTATTTTGATACTCATGTTTGATAGGTTGTTAGGGGTTAGTTCTATAGTGATTTTTTGTCATGTATACCTTAATT
>ML363135.1:0-30911 GCA_005239505.1 Nicotiana paniculata | reverse complement strand
ATAAAATAAGAATTACTAAATGTAGAAATCGATGTTCTTGCTCTTCAATGGAATTTTCTTCTTTTCTACTGTTAATCCATGAAAATCCTCCTCTAATTGTGTTTTAGGAGTCTATTTATAGGTTTAGGGTGAACCCTAACCGTGTAGGAGACTTCTATTTCACTTGGGAAACACTTAAACTCGTCAAACTCGGACTTGGGAGACACTGGAGACCCCTGGCGTTTGGGCTCTAACGCCCCCCTAACGCCAGGGGGGGCCTGGCTTTAGGGGGTAAACGCCCGGCTATCGCCCGGGCGTCTCCTTTTGCGTATTTTCGATGTATTTGCATCCCTTTAGCTCTGTTTCCATTTCCAATCCACCTACACATAAAATAAACTCCATTAAGCACATAAAAAGTGTAATTTTATCATTAATGCGCATAAAATATAAGGTATATCACATATTAAACTATGCAATTTAGTCTCGCATCACCTTCGTTACTTAATGATAGTATTAATATTGTTGTTGTAGATTAGGGTGTGAAGATCTGAGTTCAACTTGGTGATCGGAAATATTGTGATAAGGTATGTTAAAGATAAACCTTTCTTCATTTTGGTATGATTCCGTAACTACATGAGTTTGATAAGGAGACATAAAGAGGAGTTCGTATTACTGAACTTGTACATTATCCTAATCTCATAAGTTATAGTATTCTCCCTTATTNTATATATATATATATATATATATATATATATATATATATATATATATATATATATATATATATATATATATATATATATATATATATACAGTATTTTCACCAGTGTCGAGCTCTAATCGATGGGCAGGCCCATATTGGGCAAACTCTGATCAGATGGTAACTTATATACCAAGCCTACTGTGGTCGAGCGCCTATGAGCGAGCCTAGAATGGCCGAGATACCTAGCCTAGTATGGCCGAGCACCTATGAGCGAGCCTACTACGGCCGAGCAGTTACCTGTACCGAGCCTTATAGGGTCGGACATTTATTTTACTTACTATATTGAGAGAGTTGATTCAGTATCAGCAGGTAAGTTTATCCTCGGATCATCATTAACTTTCAGTTATTATATTATCAGTTCAGTTTCAGCTTTAAGTTATTTTATTATCTTACATACTCGGTACATTATTTCGTAATGACGTCCCTTTTGTGGGGACACTGAATTTCATGCGTGCAGGTTCAGATGGACAGACGGGTAGACCTCCTCAGTAGGTGTTTCCCGAGTTCAGCTTGATCGGTAAGCTCCACGTCCTTCGGAGTTGCCGGGTCTAGGGTTTTGTGTACATATTGTGTATATATGCATATATGCTATGAGTAGGTCGGGGCCCTATTTTGATCACGGTACATCCATCAGTAGAGACTTGTAGACATGTCCTGTCAATTAATGTAGTATGTTGGGCTTGTAAGCTTTGTATGCATATTTTGTTGGTTTGTCAGCTGTAGCAGTTATGACGGCCTTGTCGGCCCAGCTTTATATTGATGTTTAGTCAACGCTAGTTTTCGTTCAATTTTATATTTTGCTTCGCAAATTGTCTAGCAATGTGGCCCCATGGACAAAGTATGACATTGTATGTTCAGAGTCCCTTAGTCACAAGTTGGTATGCTAGGTTAAGTGAGGCACAGTGTGCTAGTCTCGCGCCCCAGGTTCGGAGCGTGCCATGCTTAAATTTTTTCGGAACATCAAATACGACCAAAAACCATTGTCACCACCCCGCCATGACCGTTCCTCTTTTTTTGCAATTTTATGGAAATAAAACTAGAATTCTGCCCGACCCATATGTTCGTGTGTTATAGCCCACGCATTCTGATATGGGCCCGGGCCCACAGATCCGAATCGCCTAAAAAATTTTTGGGATATCACATACGACCTAAGGAACCATTGTCACCGCCCTGCTACGACCATTCATTCTTTTGGGCGTATTATGGCCATAAAATTTGAATTCCCCACAGATTCCAATATTTTCGTGCACTACAGCCCACACCTTCCGTCGTGGCCCCAAGCCCCTAGATTTTTTCGGGACATCAAATATGACCTAAGAAACCATTGTCACTGCCCCACCATAATCGTTCCTTATTTTTTTGGCATCTTACAAAAATAAAACTGAAATTCCACCAGATTCCCATATTTTCGTGTTAATAGCCCACACCTTCCGTCGTGGGCCCGGTCCCTCGGACACGGATCGGCTTAAGTTTTTATGTAGAAATAAAATACGACCTAAGGAACCATTGTCACCTCCCCTCCATGATTGTTCCTTGTTTTTTGGCGTTTTACAAAAATAAAACTGGAATTTCGTGTGATTCCCATATTTTCATATGCAGCCCACGCTTTCTGTCGTGGGCTCAATTCCCCGAACCCGAAGCGCCTAAAATATTTTCAGGTTATCAAATATGACCTAAGGAACCATTGTCTCCATGACCTTTCCTTGTTTTTTTTGCATTTTACGGCCATAAAGTTGGAATTTCACCTGATTTCTATATTTTCGTGTGCTATAGCCCACGCCTTCCGTCATGGGCCTGGTCCCCCAGAACCGGATCAGCTTAATATTTCCAGGAAATCAAATATGACCTAAGTAACCATTGTCACCACCCCGCCATGATTCTTCCTTGTTTATTGGAATTTTATGGAAATAAAACTGGAATTTCACCCGATTACCATATTTTCATGTGCTATCGCACATGCTTTCTATCGTGGGCCTGGTCCCCCGGACCCAGATCAACTTATATTTTTTCGGAACATAATATACAACCTAAGGAACCATTTTCACCACCTCGCCATGACCATTCCTCATTTTTTGACATTTTACAGCCATCAAACTAGAATTCCACTCGATTCCATATTTTCGTGTGCTATAGCCCACGCCTTCTGTCGTGGGCCCAGGCCCCCAAACCCGGATCGCCTGAAATTTTTCCTGGACATCAAATATGACCTAAGGAACCATTTTCACTGCCCCTCTATGACCTTTCCTCATTTTTTGGCATCTTACAACCATAGAACTGGAATTTCGTTTGATTCCCATACTTTCATGTGTTATAGCCCACGCTTCCACCGTGGGCCAGGGCGCCCGGACCTAGATCGGCTTAAATTTTTATGGGAAATCAAATACTACCTAAGGATACATTTCCACTACCCCGACATGAACTTTCCTTATTTTTTTGGCATTTTACATAAATAAAACTGGAATTCCACCCGATTCCCATATTTTTGTGTGTTATAGCCTACGCCTTCCCCTGTGGGCCCAGTCTCCTGGACCCGGATAGATTTAAATTTTTTAGGGACAGCAAATACGATCTAAGGAATCATTTTCACAACATCACCATGATCGTTCCTCTTTCTTGTGGTTTTCCGAAAATAAAATTGGCATTGCGCTTGATTCCCATATTTTCGTGTGCTATAGCCCACGCCTTCTGCCGTGGGCTCGGGTCCCCGAAGCCGGATCAACTAAAAATTTTCCAAGACAAAATATATGACCTAAAGAACCATTTTCACCACCCTACTATGACCGTTCCTCATTTTTTGGCATTTTACGGCTATAAAATTAGAATTTTAACCGATTCTCATATTTTCGTGTGCTATAGCCCACGCCTTTCGTCGTGGGTCCGGGCCCCCGGGCCCGAATCGACTTCAATTTTTCCGGGAAATAAAATATGACCTAAGGAACCATTGTCACCGCCCAGCCATGACCATTCCTTATTTTTTGGCATTTTACGAAAATAAAACTGAAATTCCTCCCGATTCCCATATTATCGTGTGCTAGCTCTCGCCTTCCACCATGGGCCCGGGCCCCTGAACCCGTAACGGCTAAAGATTTTTCGGGAAATGTAATATGACCTGAGAAACCATTATCATCTCCCGTCCATTACCGTTCCTCGTATTTGGCATTTTATGGCCATAAAACTGGAATTCCGCCTGATTCCCATATTTTCATGTGCTATAGCCCACGCCTTTTGCCGTGGGCCTGGGCCCCCGGAACCGGATCACCTAAATTTTTTTTCGGGACATATAATACGACCTAAGGAACCATTTTCACTGCCCCTCCATGACCATTCCTGCCTTTTTGGCGTATTACGGTCATAAAATTGGAATCCGCCTGATTCCCATATTTTCGTGTGCTATACCCCAGGCCTTCCGCCGTGGGCCCGGTACCTCAGACCCAGATCGGCTTAACTTATTCCCGGACATCAAATATGACCTAAGGAACCATTATAACCACCCCACCATGAACATTCCTCATGTTTTGGCATTTTATAGTCGTAAACTCGAATTCCACCTCATTCCCAAATTTTAATATGCTATAGCCCACGCTTTCCGCGGTGGGCCTGGGCCCCCGACTCAGATCGCTTAAACTTTTTTAAGGACATCTAATACAACCTAAGGAACCATTGTCACCACCCATCCATGACCGCTTCTTGTTTTCGGCGTTTTACGACCATAAAACTGGAATTCCGCTTGATTCCCATATTTTCGTGTGCTATAGCCCACGCCTTTCGCCATGGGCTGGGCCACCCGGACCCGGATCGCCTAAAATTTTTTCAAAAAATCAAATATGACCTAAAGAACCATTGTCACCGCCCTTCCATGACCGTTCCTCCCTATTTGGCCATTCAAGAGGAATTTCGCCTACTTTCCATAATTTCATGTGCTATAAATCACACCTTCCGCCGTGGACCCGAATTACCTAAAAATTTTCAAAGACATAAAATATGACATAAGGAACCATTGTGACCGTCCCACCATGACCGTCCCGCCATGACCTTTCCTTATTTTTTGGCTTTTTACTGCCATAAACTGGAATTCTGCCATATTTCCATATTTTCGTGTGTTATAGGCCAAGCTTTCCATCGTGGACCCATGCCCTTGGATCCATATTGCCCAAAATTTATCCAGGACATCATATAAGACATAAAGAACCATTTTCACCGCACCTCGACGATCGTTCCTCCTTTTTTGGCGTTTTACGACCGTAAAACTGGAATTCCACCTCCTTCCCCCAACCCTGATCAGTTTAAATGTTTCTAGGACATCAAATATGACCTTAGGAACCATTTTCACCGCCCCGACATGACCATTACTAATTTATTGCCATTTTACAAAATAAAACTGGAATTCCGCCCAATTCCTATATTTTCGTGTGCTATAGCCCACGCCTTTCGCCATGGGCCCAAGCCCCCGAACCAAAATCGGCTTCAATTTTTTTGGGACATCAAATACGACATAAGGAACCATTTTAACCGCCCCATCATGATCTTTCCTCAATTTTGGTTTTTTACGGCCATAATACTGGAATTTCTCCTGATTCCCATATTTTGTGTGTTATAACCCACTCCTTTCGCCGTGGGCTCGGTCCTTCGAACTCGGATCGCCTAATATTTTTGTGGGTCATAAAATACGACCTAAGTAACCACTTTTACCCCTCCGTGTTTGTTCATCATTTTTTGTCATTTTACGAAAATAAAAATGGAATTTCGCTCGATTCCCATATTTCATATGTTATAGCCCACGCCTTCCGCCTTGTGCCCGGGCCCCTGACTCTGATTACCTAAAATTTTTACAAGATGTCTAATATGTCCTAAGGAACCATTGTCACCGCCTGTCTATGACCGTTCCTCATTTTTGGCATTTTACGGCCACAAAATTGGAATTCTGCCTGATTCCCATAGTTTTGTGTGTTATAGTCCACGCCTTGTGCCCCCATCATCTAAAATTTTTCCGAGATATCTAATATTGGTGTTTTATACGTCAATACCACACAAGAAGGGGGGTGATTTGTGTGGTGTCTAATTTTTTAGTGCAGTCTCTATAGAAGAACCTGGTTCTTCTTGGAGTTCCAACTTCTACAGTTTACGGAAAAGTAATTGCAGAATTTAAAGAACACAACAATTTTTACGTGGAAAACACCTAGCTCAAAAGGTGAAAAAACCACGACCTACTTCCCAGTAGGATTTTCCCAAACTCTTCACTATATCAATGAGCCAAACAGCATTTACAAAATAAACACTTTTGTAAACCTAAGGACTAACTCTAATCCCTTGGTGGAAAACTAGCCTCTAGCTATTTGCGACAAACTTCAAGTTAACTCTAACTTGAACAGTGTGTACCTATTACAATTGCTTCTAGATAAAGCTAAAAGATACAATATGTAATCACCTACTACAAACAACTAGACTCAAATGACAACAGATGGAACTGGTTCTTCTAGATGGTTCAAGTAGCTTTTGTGTCGCACAAGGATTCTGCTTACAAAATTGCTTTGGTAATTTTGCTTTCAGTTCTTGTTTCACTTCTGTGTTTGTGCGTAAATTCTTCATCAGGAATGCTTCAACATTTTATAGAGTCAGTAGTTAAGATGTTGTTGTTCAGTTCTAATGCAACTCTTCCTTAGTGGAAGAGTTTATGTTTATCTCAACTTTCTTGATCTTGATTATTTCCTACCTGAAATCGAACTCCATTTTCTTATCAATTTGCAACCTTTTCGCTTAAGAGATAACCTCTTAGTTCACAGATAATGTTTATCTCATGTGCATGGACGCTTCTCGTGCCAATGAGTCTGTTTGACTATGTTTGCCCTGATGGACCTGGTTCAACTGGGTTGGCATTTTTCAATATTCAAAACCATGCAGTGACTTGATTCAACAAATTCCCCATTTTTGATGATGACAAACTCTGTGGTTAACCCAATACATACTTCAATCCAACATAGACACTTTTTATAGATTTAAGCATTCATCATAGAGAGACCAGGTTCATTAGGTTATGAATATCACAAAAAGCATTGAAATTTTGAAAAGCACATATCTTCCCCCTTTTGGAATCATCGAAAAGTTGCAAAATGATAAACATACCAGAAGTATTAACTATTACTCATGGCCATTGAGGCAACTCAGATGCAAATCATGAATAATCATCAAATGTAAGCTATTTAAGAAACTGAGACAAAATCAATAACCAAAAAGCAAAATTCATTGATTAGATAGCAGATCAGGCACCATACAAAAAAAAGAATTAAAAACAGTCGCAACCATGAGCAAAACAGAAAACAAAAAGCAGAACAGAATTTAGACAATCCCAAACTGGGTCATAGAAGGGGGTTTTTGGAGGCACTGGACTCCTAAGGCTGGGAAGGGGAAGAGGAGGTTGTGGTCTTGGCTTGAAGAAGGGAGAGAATTTGATGAAGAACACCCTCATTCTTCTCCTTTCTTTGGCTAATTCAGCTTTGAGAGCATCCCACTCAGCTTCAACCTCAATAAGGTGAGATTTCAAACGTAGGATCTCCGCATCCTTGATATCACCTTCCTGCACAAGTGCCCTTTCCTTGCTATTAACAGGCAATTTCCTGGATGAACCAGGATCATCCTCATGAATATTAACAATGTAGTCACAGGTCAGCAGCGTATTCTTCCCAAAGTAGTACTTAGCAGTATCCATTTCAGCTTTCTTCACTGAAACCTTGAAGTGAGAAAGCACAGCAGTCAGGATAAACCCATAAGGTATAGCATGTGCCTTGGCTCCATTCACAACCCTGTCCAAGATCTGGATGAAAAAGGCAGCCCAATTGATTTGTTTACCCTTGTACAAGCACTCCATGAGCGTGAGATCTATGTAGCTGGCAATGTGCCTTTGCTCTTGCCTAGGAAGCAGAAATTTTAGCATAAACTCGAAGAACAATTTGTGTTGAGGCCTCATCTCACTCTTAAACACTTCCCTGGGCTCAAGTTCTTGCTCATTCTCACAGAAAAACCTGGTGATTTGAAGAGCTAAGGGCAAACCATTCAGATTAGGCCATCTTTGCCTAGTATAATCATCATAACCCTCAGAAGGGATATGCAGCACTTCCCCAACTCCTTTGCATCAAACGAAATCTCAACCCCTTCAACCTTGGAGGATACCCTGCCATCTTTGACAACTGCGTTGGCCATAAATTCAACCAACTCATTCCTAGCCAGCCTTCCCTCAAGGTGAAGAACCATGTCCTTCCACCCTTGCACATCCAAGGTATCCATCAGAAAAATCATCCCTAACTCCTCAAGGTCTCGAAACAGCTTCCCCTTCAATATAGTAAGCTTTCCAAAAATTGTGAGTTTGTCAGTATCCTCACCAGACACTTCCACTTATTCTCCACTCCATTCCTCATCTTCAACAATCTTTACTTTCTTTGAAGGTGTGGCGGACACAGATGCTGACTTCTTGGAAGAAGCCTTAGCTTTCTTGGGTTTTGGTGTCTCAAACTCAATTGGTGCTGGTTGCTCCTCCTGGTGGACCAAGTCCATCTCATCTTCATCAACATGAACTGCCTCAACAGGCTCTCCAACTTTTGCCTTTCCCTTGGTAGACTTCTTATTCTTGCTCTCTCTCAGAGATTTTTCCAATTCTTCTTCTCCTTGCCTAACAGTGCTTCTAGTAGCACGACTCTTTGGGGCAGGAGCATCAGCAGATGATGAAGCTTTCCTCTTCTTGGTTGGAACTGGGGTATTAGCTTTCTTGTATTTTGGAGTTCTCTTCTTTTTGGGATTTTAGGACTCCCCCAAATTTTTCATCAACTCAGCCAACGTTTCCTCAATAGATGAACCAGGTTCATTTACTGCTTATTGTAGGCTTTCCAGGCCTGTTGCTGCTTCCCTAGAATTGTTTCCCCCTAAAGCTTTGACTCCTTCCTCAACAACCACAGGAGCGGGGCCACAAATATCCAGAGTGGCACCTTCCTTCCCAGAACCCCTTTCTGAGCTCCCTTCTCCCTGTCTCTCAATGTTTATATTTTTCCCAATTTTTCTTCGCCTATCTGGTACCTCTACATCCATTATCGACCCAATCAAGATAAACATGTTTTCAGCCATTTCAGTTGCAGACCCAACTTCAAGATTTGTCAAATGAACCTAGTGCTTCATCCTCATTTGCATATTTGAAGGACCCACTGGAAGATTCAGAGTCTTGGACCTTGTTGTCTTGAATTATCTCATTTAATTTTCTGGCACGAGAACCCGAGGCAACTGTTTTCCTGGCCAACACCTCTACTCTACATTTTCTGGGGGCTGGAGTGGGGCTAGGTGTAATGGCTGGGACTGATTTGGGTGAAGGAGTGGGTTCAGGGATAGGTTCAGGAAGAGGTTCAGGAACTGGAGGGTTTTGGGGGGCCGAAGACCTGGTTGGAGAATGTGAGTTGTGTATCGATGGAGAATTAGAACCAGTGTCGTCAAGACCAACCCCGTAATCAGGGGTGGTTGATGAAGATGAAGCAGGGGGTGGTCAAGAAGACATTGTTATGAAGATTTGGGGAGAGAAGAATGTTGATCACTTTGGTATGAGAGGAATGATGAACTTGGTTCAACGGTTATGCTTTTGAAGAGGAGAGGTAATGATGGCCTTTTAAAGATGTGGTTATTAATTGTACAATGGGCATAATTCTTGGTCAAGTGGGAGTCTAATTGCTACAGGAGTGTCAGTGTTTAAACGGTTATGACTCCCTAAATCTAGGCTAATTAAGGTTCGATGGGACTCTTTGAAACGGGTTCATTTTGGGATAAGTACTAATAATTTGAAATGAACCAAATATAGATAGAGTCCTGCTCATGTGTGACTATACTTATTTCAATAAGTGTATGGTGATGAGCACGTACCTTGTCAGTCAGATGAACCAGCAGCGATGAACCAGGTTCATCGTGTTACAGTCTTTAATTTGCCTCAATTTACAAAGATAGAAAAATATCATTAGTAGCCAGGGAATCATATTAATACATGGAAAAAGAGTATGGTAGTAAAGTCATGATACTGAGCAATGATTAGTCTGGTTAGCTACCTATTTTAGTGTTTCTAGCCAAAAAAATCTATTTTTGTTTTTCAATTAGGTGATCTTAATCATCCCTAATTCTAGTCTGGTTCTCTCAAAATGCTCCCTATTTGGTGCTTTAGTGAAAATATCTGCAATTTGTTTGTCAGTAGCACAGAATTCGATTAAGATCATTCCTTTTTCATAGTTATCTCTTAGGAAATGGTGTCTGACATCTATGTGCTTTTTTCTCTTATGGTGAACCTAGTTCTTCGTCAGGATACTTGCACTAGTGTTGTCACAGAAAATAGGAATACATCCAACCTCTATACCAAAATCCATGAGTTGTTGATTGATACATAGCAACTGAGCACAACATGAGGCTGCAGCTACATATTCAGCCTCAGCAGTAGACAGGGCTACTGAGTTTTGTTTCTTAGTTGCCCAAGACACAAGGCAAAAGCCCAAAAAGTGAGCCATGCCTGAAGTACTTTTCCTGTCAACCAGGAAACCTGCATAATCTTCATTAGCATATCCTACAAGGTCGAAATTACTACATTTAGGATACCAAAGACATAAATAAGTAGTGCCCTTCAGATCTCTCAGAATTCTCTTCATTGCAGTTAGATGGGACTCATTTGGATTTGCTTGAAATCTCACACATAGTCCTACACTGAACACAATATCAGGCCTGCTGGCAGTGAGATATAATAAAGACAAATCATCCCTCTGTATAGCTTTTGATCAACGGATGAACCAGGTTCATCCACATCTAATTTTGTAGTTGTGGCTATGGGGGTGTCAATTTCTTTTGAGTATTTCATTTTAAATCTTTTGAGAAATTCTTTCACATATTTTTGTTGATGGATCATTGTTCCATTTTGAGTTTTGCTTGATTTGCAAGCCTAAAAATAAGTTTAGCTCACCCATCATACTCATCTCAAACTCACTCCCCATAAGTTTAGCAATTTCCTTACTCAATTTGTCAGAGGTTGCCCCAAATATGATATCATCCACATATATTTGCACAACCAGGAGATCCTTACCATTTTTCCTTTAAGAACAAGGTACTGTCAATTTTACCTCATTTGTATCCATGTTCTAGCAGGAATTTCTATAGTCACTCATACCATGCTCTTGGTGCTTGTTTGAGTCCATACAAGGCCTTGTCAAGTTTGTATACATGTTCAGGTGTCTCCTTGCTTGTTGTTTGACAAATACTTCTTCCTTTAGATATCCATTGAGGAAAGCACTCTTTACATCCATCTGATGGAGAGTGAATTCCATGTGTGCAACAAATGCTATAAGAAGTTTGATTGCCTCCAGTCTTGCCACAGGATCAAAGGTCTCATCATAGTCAATTCCCTCTTCTTAACTATATCCTTGGACAACCAGTCTGGCCTTGTTTCTTGTAACAGTTCCATCCTCATCGAGTTTGTTCCTGAAGACCCACTTTGTGCCAATCATTGATCTGTCTAGTGGTCTGGGTACCAAGTTCCATACTTGACTTCTTTCAAATTGATTCAACTCTTCTTGCATGGCATTTACCCAGTCAGCATCCTGTAAGGCTTCAGCAATGTTTTTTGGTACGATCAAGGATAGAAAGTTATCAAACACACACAGATTTTTCAAGGAGGATCTTGTTTTGATTCCGGATGTCAAATATGTTATGATGTTCTCAAGAGGATGAGAGTTTTGATATCTGTGTGGTTTGATCACCAATTGTTCACTTCTAGATGATCCCATGGTGTCTTGTTGTTGTGAAGTAGGATCAGGGACAAGGTCCAGAGTGATTTGTTGTTGAGATCCCCCTGTCATGTTGCTTAGGGTAGTTGGACCTGTTCCATCTTCCATAATTGCTTCAATTTATTCACTGCTTCTGACCAGTCCAAGATCCTCATCTTCTGGTTCCTGTCTCTTAGAAAGAGTGTTAGTTTCATCAAAAACAACATGCACACTCTCCTCTACACACATAGTTCTTTTGTTATATACTTTATAAGCTTTGCTATGTGATGAATATCCCAAGAATACTCCCTCATCACTTCTAGGATAAAATTTACCTAGGGAATCTTTGCCATTTTTATGCACAAAACACTTGCATCCAAAAGCCCTAAGGTGGGATATGTTGGGCTTTCTTCCTTTGAGTAATTCATAAGGAGTTTTCTGTACCAGTGGTCTGGTAATGCATCTATTTATTATGTAGCATACAGTGTTTATTGCTTCTGCCCAGAAGCTATGGGGTAGTTTTCTAGAAAGAAGTATGGTTCTAGCCATATCTTCAAGAGTTCTGTTCTTTCTTTCAACAACCCCATTTTGCTGTGGGGTTCTAGGGGCAGAAAAATTGTGATTTATACCATGTTCATCACAGAATTCAGCAAACTTTGCATTCTCAAATTCAGTACCATGATCAGATCTTATTGATGCTAGTTGATTTCCTAACTGTTTTTGAGTTTTTCTAACAAATGAAGTGAACATATCAAATGCTTCATCTTTAGATGTCAGAAATAAGGTCCAAGTGAACCTTGAGTAATCATCAACTAGCACCATTACATATTTCTTACCACCTCTGCTCAGAGTTCTCATAGGACCACATAAGTCCATATGAACCAGTTCCAACGTCCTGGTGGTACTGACCATTTTCTTGCTTTTGAATGAGGATCTTACCTACTTCCTCCTTGCACATGCCTCACAAACTTTGTCTTCCTTGAACTTAATGTTAGGAAGCCCTACCACTAAGTCCTTAGAGACTAATTTGTTAATCTGATTCAAACTCGTGTGACCAAGTCTTTTGTGCCAAAGGAAGGGATCATTGTCCAACACACTTAAGCAAGTGAGTTCATTTTCTGATAGTGTGGACAAGTTTATGACATAGATGTTATTCATTCTTTTTCCCTGCAAAACAATCTTGTCAGTAAGCAGGTTAATCACAAAACATTTTGTGGAAGTGAAAGCAACCAGGTTACATCTATCACACAATTGTGACACAATGATCAGGCTACATTTCAAGCCATCTATCAAGTACACATGCTCAATGGAACGTGTGTCATCCTTACCTACCTTACCAACCCAGATAATTTCACCTTTCTTCCATTTCCAAAGGAGACATTTTCCTCCTTTGAGGTTTTCAAGTGAAAGGAACTGTTCCTTGTTCCTTGTCATATGTTTTGAGCAGCCACTATCCAAGTACCACATTTGGCTTCTTCCTCTCACTTGAACCTACAAAAATAAATCAGGGGTTAGTATTAAGAACCCAAACTAGTTTGGGTCCTTTTCTATGAGAGAAAGAATGAATTAAGCTTTTTCTGGCCCAATTTGGTAACTAGTTTTTTCTTTAAACAAAGCTCTTATTTCTTCGACTGGCCTGCTCTTTTGCAGTACACTCAATTTTGTAATGACCAGCCTTACCACAGTGGGTGCAATATTTATTCTCAGGGAGAGTGAGATACTTTCTTTTGGGATCCCACTTGGGCAATTGACTCCCAAAGCCAAGTCCTCTCTGGTTGCTACTATGATTTTCTTGAAGCCATGTCAAGGCATCAGAGGATTTATTTCATTTGCAAGTACGATCTAATTCATGTTTGACTTTACCACGTGCTTCTTTAAGTGTCCTTATCTGTTCATCCTTAGTATACATCTTATCTTTTAGTTTTCCCATATTTTCTTCTAATATGATATGAGAATGATCAACAGTCTTTTTACTAGTTCCTAACTTTAATTTTAAATTTTCAGATTTTAGCTCTAGGATCTTAGTTTCAAGTGGATGAACCTGGTTCAACAAGACAGTGTTTTTCTTTCAGATTCACTTACTCTGATTTCCAGGTTCATGCCTTTTGCTTTTAGCATTGCACACTCTTTAGAGAGTTGTTCTTTCTCTTTGGTTGTTTCGTCGGAATCATCCATGAAATCAATTAGCAACTCAAAGAGTTTTTCTTTAGATAGGAACTTTATTTTGTTTTTGAGATGGGATATACTTACCTCTGGTTCTTCATATGATACCTCATAGATTCGCCAATTACCATGAGCGCTTGTTCTTTATTCTTACCATCTTCTAATTCTTCATCTGATCTTTCCCCCAAGCACCAACCATAGCTTTTGTTGTGGTTTTCTTGGGTTGGACCAGTTCCTTCTTCATGTTCCTTCTTTCAAATCTCTCCTTTTTCCATTCCACTTCCCACTGAGGACAGTTCTTGATATGGTGGTCAGTCTTTCCACACTTGTAGCATCCCTCGTTGGTTGGCCTCTCTGGAGCTTTTTCTTTGTTATAGTTTCCACCTCTAGAGTTGCCCTTCTTCCTTATGAGAAAGTTTCTGAATTCTTTGGTAATCATGGCCATATCGTCTTCCTCCATATCTGCTCCCTCAGTGATTCTCAGTGTTAGACTCCTTTCCTTCTTTGGAGCATCCATTTTCATTGTCTGCCTTCTAAGTTCATAGGCAGTAAGGTTTCCAATTAGCTCGTCCAATCTGAGGGTTGCCATATTTTTGGATTCCTGGATAGCAGTGATTTTACTTTCCCAAGAAATTGGTAAGACCCTTATCAGGATCTTCTCTACCATGTCCTCTTCAAGAATGACTCTACCAAGAAACTTAAGTTCATTTGTCAGAGTTGTGAACCTTATGTACATTTCTTGGATTGTCTCTCCTTCTTTCATAGTGAAGTTTTCATACTGAGAGTATAGTAGAGTACCTCTGGATCTTTTCACTTGAGGTGTTCCTTCGTGAGCTACTTGTAAGGTATCCCAGATTTCTTTGGCAGTGGTGCAGCTTTGAATCCTACTATACTCGTCTGGACCTAGTCCACAAACTAGCCACTTTTTGGCCTTAGCATTTTTCTCCCATTTCTTCAGATCCTCAGCACTGCAGTCAGCTATAGTTTTTGGTACATCTACTCCTTCAGCAATCTTCTTCATGGTGGCTAGAGAACCATCAGTGAATATGTCCCAAAGTTCATCGTCTTCTCCAATCAAGTGATCATTCATCATGTTCTTCCACCAGGAGTAATACTGGCCATTAAAGAGTGGTGGCCTTGCAGTTGATTGACCCTCCCAATTTCCAGGTGGTGCACTCAATTTGATCTTTTCCAAGGTGTTAGCCTTTTCAAGGATAACCTGCTCTGATACCAAATGGTGTTTTATACGTCAATACCACACAAGAGGGGGGTGATTTGTGTGGTGTCCAATTTTCGAGTGCAGTCTCTATAGAAGAACCTGGTTCTTCTTGGTGTTCCAACTTCTATAGTTTGCGGAAAAATAATTTCAGAATTTAAAGAACACAACAATTTTTATGTGGAAAACACCTGGCTCAAAATGTGAAAAAACCACGACCTACTTCCCAGTAGGATTTTCCCAAACTCTTCACTATATCAATGAGCCAAACAACATTTACAAAATAAACTCTTTTGTAAACCTAAGGACTAACTCTAATCCCTTTGTGGCAAACTAGCCTCTAGCTATTTGCGACAAACTTCAAGTTAACTCTAACTTGAACAGTGTGTACCTATTACAATTTCTTCTAGATAAAGCTGAAAGATACAATATGTAATCACCTACTACAAACAAGTAGACTCAAAAGACAATAGATGGAACTGGTTCTTCTAGCTGGTTCAAGTAGCTTTTGTGTCGCAAAAGGATTCTACTTGAAAAATTGCTTTGGTAATTTTGCTTTCAGTTCTTGTTTCACTTCTGTGTTTGTGCGTAAGTTCATCAGCTGGAATGCTTCTACATTTTATAGATTCGGTAGTTGAGATGTTGTTGTTCAGTTCTAATGCAACTCATCCTTGGTGGAAGAGTTTGTGTTTATCTCAACTTTCTTGATCTTGATTTTGTCCTACCTGAAATCGAACTCCATATTCTTATCAATTTGCAACCTTTTTGCTTAGGAGATAACCCCTTAAGTCACAGATAATGTTTATCTCCTGTGCATGGACATTTCTCGTACCGATGGGTCTGTTTGACTATGTTTGCCCTGATGGACCTGGTTCAACTGGGTTGGCATTTGTCAATCTTCAAAACCATGCAGTGACTTGATTCAACAAATATGTCCTAACGAACCATTGTCACCGCCCCTCCATGACTGTTTCGCATTTTTTGGCGTTTTATGCTTATAAAACTGGAATTTTGCTCGATTTCCATATTGTCTTATGCAATAGCCCACGCCTCCCGTTGTGTTCCCAAGCCCTCAGACCCATATTGCCTAAGGTATTTCTTGGACATCCAACAGGACCTAAGGAACAATTGTCGTTTCCCCGCCATGACCATTCCTCGTTTTTTGGCGTTTCACGGTCATAAAATTGGAATCCCCTAATTCCCATATTTTCATGTGCTATAGCCCACGCCATCCATCATGGGCCCAAGCCCCCAGACCCGGATCACCTAAAATTGTTTGGGAACAACAAATATGACCTAAGGACCCATTTTTAACGCCCCACCATGAACATTCCTGGCTATTTGGCGTTTTACTGCCATAAAACTAGAATTTCGCCTTATTCCCGTATTGTCGTGTGTTATAGCCCACGCCTTCCGTCGAGGGACGGGGCCCCCGACCCTGATCGCCTAAAATTTTTTTGGGACATCGAATATGACCTAAGGAACCATTGCCACCACCTGTCCATGATCGTTCCATGCTTTTGGTGTTTTACGGCCAAAAAACTTGAATTCCGCCTGTTTTCCATACTTTTGTATTCTATAGCCCACGCCTTCTGCCACGGGCCCGGGCCCACAGACCTGGATCGCCTAAAAAAGTTTTCTAGGATATCAAATACGACCTAACGAACCATTGTCACCGCCCCACCATGACCATTCCAGGTTGTTTGTTGTTTTACCGCCATAAAACTGGAATTCCGCCTGATTCCTATATTTTCGTGTGTTATAGCCCACGCCTTCCGGCGTGAGCCTGGGCCCCCGGACCTGCATCACCTAAATTGTTTTTGGGACATCAAATAAGGCCTAAGGAACCATTGTCACCGCCCCTACATGACCGTTACTCAAATTTTGGCAATTACGACCATAAAACTAGAATTCCGCCTAATTACTATATTTTCGCGTGCTATAGCCCACGCCTTCCGCCATGGGCCCAGGCCCCTGGACCCGTATCGCTTAAAAAAATCTCGGAACATCAAATACGACCTAAGTAACCATTGTCACCGCCCCGCCATGACCATTCCTCATTTTTGGTGTTTTACAACTATAAAATTTGAATTCCGTCTGTTTCACATATTTTCATGTGATAGAGCCCACGCCTTTCGCCGTGGGCCCGGTCCCCCGGACCCGGACCGCCTAAAAATTTTTCAAGACATCAAATTAGACCTAATTAACCATTTTCACTGCCCTGCCATGACTGTTCCTCATTTTTTAGCGTTTTACGGCCATAAAATTAGAATTCCGCTCAATTTCCATATTTTCGTGTGTTAAAGCCCACGCATTTCGCTGTGTGCCTGAACCCCGGACCCGGATCGCCTAAATTTTTCCAAACATCAGATACAACTTAAAGTCCAACCGATGCCTATCGATTTGATACCCTAAAGTCCAATCGATGCTCATTAGACAGGACATATACCTCGCTTTGAATTTCCATAACTAGCTAAAACGCCTCTCTAACACCTCCAATCGATGTCCATCGACCCAAAACTAGTCAAACCACATGCAAAGAAATTAAAATATACTCCAATGCTTATAATTAATCAATTTATGATAATTCCCAACTTCGCTCAAAAAGTCAACAAAATCAGCCCTCGAGCTCATGTGCCCAGATTCTGAAATTTTTTGAAGATAATCATTACCCATAACACCACGAACTCAAATATATAATTTATTCAAAATTCCATTTCCAAAATCGTGGTCAAAATCCAAAATTACCAATTTCTAGGTTTCTTCAAAAAGCCCATAATTACTGCAATTTTTCATGTTTAAATCCACATGTAAATCATGTATTTAACTCACAACGGTAGGAATCACTTACCTCATGAAGGATGACAAAAATGGCACTCCAAAATCACCCCAACGCTGGCTCCAATGAGAGAAAAGAGGTGCAATGAGCCAAAACCTGATTTGACTACCATATACATTCTACCCAGGCGATCTTCGCATCTGTGAAGCCAATGACCGCTTTTGCGGCAACAAATCCACTTCTACGGAAAGCACTGAGGCCGCCCCTTCACACCTGCGGACAAAGTCCCGCTCCTGCGACATTGCAGGTGCTACAATCTTCCTTGCTTCTATGCGCCACTCCGCTTCTGCGATCTAAGAAGCCGTATTTGTGCCATTGCAGACGCGGAAACAGTCTCGCGCATGCAGCAACTGCCCAGCTTGCCCATAACTGCTTCTGCGATCCCCTTTGGCCGCTTCCGCGGCTACGCACCTGCGGCCAAAACCTCGCATTTCCCATTACACCTGATTTTCCGCCATCAGAAATTGCATTAGGCCATATTCCCACTTCGATTTCAATCTGAATCAAACCCGAGGCCCCGGGGACCCCATCAAAACATACAAACACATCCTAAAATATGATACAAACAAATTCGAAGCCTCAAATCACGTCAAATAACATCAAAACTACGAATCACTAATCGAACCCTTTCTTTAAACTTTTAAACTTTGACGAACGCGCCCGAATTATACTTAAACACCTCGGAATGACGCCAAACTTTACGTGCAAGTCGCAATTCACGTTATGAACCTATTCTAAGGCTCGTAACCCCAACAGACATTGATAACACCAAAGTTCACTTTAAATCAAATTTAAGAAATTCTTAAACTTCCAAAATGCCAACCTCCCATAATAGGCGCCAAAAATGCTCCTGGACCACCCGATATTCAACCCGAACAAACGCTCAAGTGTGAAATCATCAAACAAACCTATTGGAACCTCAAATATTGATTCCGAGGCTGTTTACTCAAAAGTAAAACCTTGGTCAACTCTTTCAATAAAAGCTTCTGAATTAGGAATTTAGCATCTGAATCAACTCTAAACTTCTCGAAATTCAATTCTGACCCCACGTACAAGTCATAATATATGAAGTGAAGCTACTCAAAGCCTCAAACCATCAAACGACGTGCTAGAGCTCAAAATGACTGGTCGGGTCGTTACATAAAGCATGGTATGAATCTAATTCTATCCGGACATAATCAGGAATTCTAGCATATGCACGGATACTCGTCACCTCATACATGTGTAGCTCCCAAAACATGCAATACATAACAAATATGACACCTACGGGGTAATTTATCCCTCATAAGGTGTAACGAACGACCGGTCATTTTGAGTAATATAACCATGTTCCCTTATTTTACTGCTTCTTATATGTTTATCTTTTGTTATGTGACTTTCTAGGGTGGTTGGCTTGGTTTCGGGTATGTTTCGGAATAAATTGGGACACTTAGTCTCAAGGTTGGAAGCCTAAGTTGGAAGAGTTTACCAGAAATTGACTTATGTGTAAGTAGATCCGAGATGGAGTTTTGATGGTTCAAATAACTCATTAGGGTAGTTTTGGACTTAGGAGTGTCCCCGAGTATGATTTGGAGGTCTGTAGATGATTTTAGCTTAAATTGGCGAAAGTTGGATGAATTGAAGTTTGGATAGTTTAGAAGTTTGACCAAGAGTTGACTTTATGGTTACCAGGCTCGAATTTCGGTTCCAGAAGTTAGAATAGGTCCGATGTGTCATTTATGACTTGTGTACTAAATTTGGTGCCAATCGGAGTTGGTTTGATAGGTTTCGGCATTGATTGTAGAAGCTGGAAATTCATAAGTTTCAATAGGCTTGAATTGGGGTGTGATTCGTGTTTTGATGTTGTTTGATGTGATTTTAGGCTTCGACAAAGTTCGAAACATATTTTGGGATATGATGGTATGTTTTGGATGGGGCCGTGGGGGCCTTGGGGATGATTCAAATGGAAATCGGATTGGAATTGGACTTAGGAGAAATTTTGTTGCTGCTGATGTCTGGCGCCATCGCACCTGCGGAGGATTGATCGTAGGTGCGAGATCACAGAAGCGAGCCAAGGGTCACAGGTGTGGTATTTAAGGATTTGGGCAGTGGTCGCAGGTGCGAGGAGGTTTTCCGCCTCTGTGAGCTCACAGATGCGGTGCGGAAGCGAGGAGCAGACCGTAGAAATGGCCTCACAGGTGCGTGCTCTGGGTCGCAGGTGCGGCTGGTCAGGGTCCTAAGTGACTTCCGCAGGAGCGGACATTTTTCCGCAAAAGCGGAGCTCCAGATGCAGCTGGGGTGTCCACAGGTGCGAAAATGCCTGAGCAGAATATAAAATCGAGGGTTAGAGTTATTTCTTTATTTTTGGACTTGGAGCTCGGATTAAGGCGATTCAGGTTTTTCGCTAGATTTTGAGAGGCAAGCAACACTTGGTCATTTTTATCTATTAATATTGAATACCCATTGAATTTCCCCAATAGATTTGGTATTTTTGAAGTGAAAATTGGGGATCTTGACCATGTATTAGAGAGTAATAATTGGATATTTGAGTGACGATTTGGTGTCGGAATTTAGTAATTTTGTTATAATTGGACTCGTGGTTGAATGTGTGTTTGGATTTTGTTAATTTTGTCAGGTTCTGAGACGTGGGCCCGAGGTTGACCTTTTGACTTATGTTAAAAAAACCTAGCTTATTCATATGGAATTGATTCCGGTAACCCGTGTTGATTGTATTGAGTTGCTTGTGACTAGATCCGAGTCGTTCGAAGGTCGATTCGAAAGGCAAGGGCTTTTTAGAGTAGAGATTTGCACGGTTTGAGGTAAGTAACACTTCTAAACTTGGTTCTGAGGGTATGAATCCCTAAATTACGTGTTATGTGGTTTATGTTGAGGTCACGCACATGCTAGGTGACGGGCGTGCGGGCGTGCGGGCGTGCATCGTAGAAATTGTGACTTAGTCGATTTCGTGGAACTATGTGGTCATCAAACCTTGTTATTATTCATTTACTCTCCATGTGTTAGAGGAATGGAGTTGTTATTCATGTTAGAAATCATGATTAGGCTATATGCTGGTACTGTTGGGACCCATAGAGGTCATTTTGTAGTTTAATTATTTGCTAATTTGCAATCATATACTCAGTCACATCTATCATTTGTACATCTTATCTCAGTCTCTATTGCCATTATTGTTACATCATATTATCATTGTTGGGCTGACTGTTATGAGATTTTGTGAGCCCGAGAGATCTGAGAGATTGATGACTAAGTGAGGTTGAAGTCTTGATTGTGAGTGATATTTATGGGATCGGGATGCACGCCGCAAAATGCTTTATTGATTCATGCCATGATTGGCTTATATTAGCGCTTGGGCAGGATCCACCCGTCCAAACTCTAACATACCTGCAGTGAGCGCGGGTACCTACTGAGTACGAGTGCGAGTGTCGAGCGCGAGTGCTGAGTGATTGAGAGAACTGAGTGATTGGGAGGACTGAGTGATTGAGCGTGCTGAGTGAGATCAAATACTTTAAGAGTATGCACATGACTTTATCATTGTGTTGCATTACAGTTAGCATGCATAATTGACATATAGATATAGTGATGTATCATTCCCCATTTCAATCACACTTGACATATTTTATTCGTGTTGAACTTAAACTGTTAAACTTGAAAGCATGTCTACATTTCTGTACTATTAAAAATCTGTGTTTGGATTGTACCTGTTGAGCTCGTCACTGCTTTCAACCCAAAGTTAGTCTTGTTACTTATTGAGTACATTGGGTTGGTTGTACTCATACTACACTTTGAACTTCGTGTGTAGATCCGGGTACTTTCGGGTACGCCGATTGCTAGCTTGGAGCTTTATCTGTTGGAGACTATCGAGGTAGCTACCTTGGCGTCCGCAGGCCTTGACTCTCCTTCTTTTCAGTTTATTTGTACTATTCTATCTTCATGGTTAGTGTTTCGTAGTCAAACTATGTTGTCATTTAGATGCTCATATAGTTAGTGACACCCCAATTTTAGGGGATTTTGTATTGAGTCGCGGTGCTTTTTTTTCTTATCAGTAAATTATGAGGTTTTTACTGCTTAAGCTTATTTCATTATGTTTTAAATTAAATATAAGTGGTTATTTGTGAATTGCGGCTTGCCTAGCATTGCGATAGGCGCCATCACGACATGTGAGATTTTGGGTCGTGACAAGTTGGTATCAGAGCCTAGATTACATAGGTCTCACGAGTCATGAGCGGGTTTAGCAGAGTCTTGGGGATCGATACGGAGACGTCTGTACTTATCTTCAAGAGGCTTCTGAACCATTAGGAAAACTTCACTTTCTTGTATTCTTGTCGTGCGAATTTGTTGATTCCGGAAACTAACTTCTGTTATTCTATTCTCTCACAGATGGTGAGGACATGTGCTACCGGATTGGTCGGACGGCCACCAATACCACTAGCTATGGCCACGAGAAGTCGGGGCCACAGCTCGTACAATAGCTAGAGCACCACCTGTAGACCCGCCAGTTGCTCTAGCTCATGAGCAGATTACGGAAGTGGTTGAGCCGGTGGGACCAACTCATGCACTAGCATTGTAATTCCATGCCTTCTGGAGGCTCTGGCCCAGATATTGACTGTTTGTACTAGCCTTGCTCAAACGGTTTCAGTTCCGACCGCACCAGCCACTTCTCAAAGGGGGGGGAGGTGCTCAGATTCCCGCCGCCCGTACTCCAGAGCAGGTGGTGCAGGGGCTTCAAACATCGGGGTACTACCAGCCCAGTCGGTTGCAGTTGCTCAGGCTCAGGTGGGTCCCACTATGAGTGACGAGGAGCAAAAGAAACTAGAAAGGTTTGGGAGGCTCAAGCCTCCATCATTCAGTGGGGCTGAGTCAGAGGATGCCTAGGACTTCTTGGACAGGTGCCAGCGGATTCTTCGCACGGCTGGGTATTCTGGAGACTAGTGGGGTCTTATTTACTACTTTTCAGCTGTCGGGGACAGCTTTCAGATGGTGGGAGGCCTATGAGCGGAGCAAGCCAGCCAGTGATGCACCACTTACATGGCACGAGTTCTCCGTTCTCTTCTTGGAGCCACCAAGCCGAAGGGAGGAGTTGCATAGGCAGTTCGAGCATCTACGCCATGAGGGTATGTCCGTGACCCAGTATAAGATGAGATTTTTAGAGATCTTAGCTTCTATTGAAAAGTACTTTTTTAAAAAGTATTGTTTTATAAAATATATTTTTTTAAAAGCTTGACAAAACACTAACTGTCGTTCAAATTCATTAGCAACCAACAAAAGGCGTCTCATCAAAAATATTTTTTAGTATTTTTTGAAAAATACTTTTTAAAAAACTAATTTTAGAAGCTCGACAAACAAGCTATTATAGTCTTGTTAAGAACTCGATTATTAAGTTAGTATATGCAATTTTGTAAGGTAGTTTGATTATTGGCAAAACCTTTTAATTGTCTCTGCACCACTACTTCTTTTTTTATCTTAAGGCGGCAGCTGAGTAGTTGATCTTTGACCCCAGTTATTTTAAGGTCATATATGGTATTTAGATTTTGTTGTAAAAGATTGTAATTGACTTTTAGTAGCTATAATATTACATTGCTAATATAAGGTAAACCCTTCTTTTTCGTCTCTACACCTCGTATTGCTACAATATACTTTAATCTTTTTGTTCCTGAACTATCAATTTAACTGATGCTTCTATTCAATTGAACTAAATTAATCTTTTTCTCAATCAATACTTAGATACGTAAAAACTACACAAAAAATAAAGCAGGTTATTATGTTTAGTCATATTAATGATACAAAAGAAAATATTGACGAAATGTTTATTGATGTTCACTTAATTGTGATGAAGTAATGACCATTTTGGGGAAGGAGTCTCTGTCAAAAATGCAGGGTAAGGCTCCCTTATGGTCTGGTTATTCGCCGAATCCCGCACATGATACTTCTACTATAACGAATTTTTTTTCCTTCTAAAAGCTAGACGAAACGCCTTAATTTTGTGAAAGAACACTTTTGGCAAAAAAAAAAAAAAAAGTTTTGACCCAAAAAATAATTGGCCAAACAGGCTACAAGTGATTTGTCAAAAATGTAAAAGTATATCGATTTGACCAAATTACCCATTTATCTATATCTATATTTATACTATATTAAAAGCATGAACACTTTTAGCGAAATATCGTTTGCCTTTTTTGCCCTTTAAAAATATGACTTCACACTAGACAATATAGTCATTTACTTATTTTTCTAATTTTTAGAACTTGGTAATCAAATAAAATCTGTCTTATTAAATCATTAATAATTTGATTTTCATTCGTATACTGCTATTGCATGTAGGATATTCAATTTATTATATTCATTATTTTCCTTATCAAATTTTACTTCGTCAAGAATTTCGTCCAACTCATTATCCCGTAAACTATGTTTATGTTGGAACAATTTCTTAAAACCTCTTTGCTTGTAGGATTATGTTAGAAACAGATTCTTAAAACTTCTTTGCCTATCTAAAAAACATACAATAATTTTGCAACATAAAGATGTTAGTCTTAAGATACAAAGGCTAATTATAGTTAAGATTTGCTATGACTTGATGATCACAAAAAATTAGTACGTAATAAGAAAAAGAACAAGAGAAAACATGGTAACTAATCTCATCGTTATTAATTTACCTATTTCATCATTCACGAGCCAATTTTTGAATCAACAAGTACATAAAATAATAACATTATATATATTGATCATTTTACCATTTAAAAATACAATATGACTGAATAAAATAATAATTACTAAATATTTGAAATTTGGTATGAGCTAGCGTTAACTATTCGAATAAACAAGAAAAAAAGGTATTTTCTGATGTGAGAATAAATTCATACTTTTATTAATTCATCGTATATATAAAATTATTTTTCAAATTTACATGATTGGCTACATAAATATTGCCCTTAAAGTATAATATGAAGAGCTAAATTATTTAAATTGCTATTCATTTAACTAAATCAATATTCTTCACCTAACACTTTTTTTAAGCTTTCCTTTCTTTTTTTTAAACTCAAATGTAAATTTTTAAGAAAATATCTATGATTTTAAAAAAGTTTATACTCATTGAATTAGGTACACGCGCAATGCGCGTAGGCTAATACTAGTACTAGTTATATTAAAAGTGGAAAGCCCCAAACTAAAAAGTTAAATTACCAATATACCGTTTTAAAAACAATAATAATAATAACAATAATTAAATAAATACTAATTAATATTGTGCCTTTTTCTAAATAGTTGTGTCCCTTCATTGTTAACCACCAACTTTTAAACTATAGACACAATTTTCTTATACATTCCCATGAATTTTAACAAGATAAACAAGTTTCCTCCGATTTTGTGTGCTTTCATTTCTGAATTTGAATGCACTCAATTTATATAGCGATGAAGTGCCAAATATTTTTATTTAAAACCAGATGGATGGAGGTATTCTAAACAACAATGTATCTTTAGTTACAACTTAATGTCTCCGAGATATATAATTGAAATGCTACTGAGTTTCTATTCTTGTCTTTTTTCCTTAACTTTTATTATTCTAATACTTAGTGGTACTATATAATAATCATTTGAATTCTTCAATCTCTTGGGCTAACAAATATAAAGTGCATGAATAAAAGTGAGTGTGGCGTAGTTTCTGAAAGTCGTCATACAAATCTTAACGCTTTACCTAAAAATAATTTTGACAATGAAAATGTCATGAACATTCTAATCGATGAATCAAGTCAAAAAATTGGATTGCCTCTTATATTGGTGCTTTATCTATTGAACTTCTTTCGAATTTGTTTATCAGATATTTTAATATTCATTTACGTGCTCTTTTAAATTTTGTAGTCATAGTGCATGTTTGACGTGCTCAAATATTTGCTTTCTTTAACTTTAATCTATTTGCGCTTCTATTGGTTTGTTTCAAAATTTCTCCAATCGCCTTTCACTTTATTATGAAATCTGCAATATATATATATATATATATATATATATATATATATATATATATATATATATATATATATATATATATATATATATTTATTTATTTTGAGTTTACCTTTATTCTTTATTTGCTTTATCGCTTTATGTATGTGTTAATTTTCATGTTGATTTGTTGGTTGATTTTGTATAACAAAAGGAGTAGCTTACAAGTTTAATCATCTTGTGGAGTTCTAGAAAAGTGTTGATGTTATAGATAGCAGTCAAAATAATTTCTCAAAATTAAGAGTTCCAACACTTCTGTGCCATAATAGATAAATTGGGTGAACATTGCTGGTCATATTTTTATATCGAAAAAAAAAATTACTTTTTGTTTGGTGGAAATACATTCTCCCACGAGTTATTCAATCTTTTTTTCTTCGATACGTGGATTAATTTCGCATGAAAACAAATCTATCAGAGAAAATACATGAGTCAGGAATCAAGATTGAAGATATAGACTCATTAATTATTAAATATCAAGAAAAAATTCTTTGAATTTACATAGTAAATACAAGCTCAAATTTAGTTTCTGCTACTACAACAAGGTGCATCCTATGATCGAAGTTTATCCTTTATTTCCCTCCCTCTCAAAACAGGGATATACCAAAGTTTAATTGAAAGTGTGGTAGCCAGAAGAATAGAGACAAAGTTTGATCGAAGAATATGCCTTTTGACTTTATTCATCAAATGTCTTAATGTTAGATAATAATAGTGGCTTTTGGTGTATTTAAAATTTTAGTTTATCAACTAAATTAAATATTCTTTCGAATATGCATGTATATTATTAACTATATTTGACATATATCTTATTTACTAATTTATGTATTTTATGATTTAGTATACAAGTGCTAAGAAATTAGTGTTATTTGCTAAGTATAAAATATTATTGAGGAAAACAAATTGGGAAAAAACATGTGAAGACCTGCAAAGTTCAAATGAGTCGTACAATAATGTTGATTAGACATTTGACTGTTCCATGTTCAATTTCATCCACCAATTGGAAACCATAATTTCAATTATCCAAAATCAAAGCTTATCCTTTATTTCCCTCCCTCTCACTCTCAGAACCCCCTCCCCCCCGCCCCCAAACCCACCACCCACCCCCTCGCTCTGTCTCGTCTTTTTCCGATAAGATTTTCAGCAACCAAACAAAATCCCCTCTCTCTCGAATATTCGCATACAATTTTTACTAAAATGTTCACTTCCAGTTTCTCGATTCTTTAATTTTGACGTTATATGGCCACTCTCTTACCGTCGCCGGACATTTCCTCGTTCTCCGCCGGTCGCCGTCCGTCCAGTATATTTTCCGGCGTAAACCATAGAAATGTAAAGAAACTCGCTATTCCAAACGGACAACTATCAGCTCCGTTGAAGGTTAGTACCATGTCGTCTACGAAACTGGATAAGGAGGAAGAACAGAAACGGAATTACTATCTGAATACGGGTTACGCTATTCGGATTCTCAGAGAAGAGTTTCCTGCGCTTTTCTATAAAGAGCTAAACTTTGATATCTACAGGTTAGAATTCTCTTTACAAAATATCCTAATCAGCTAATCCCTTTTCTTTCCATTTGACTAGCATAATTTGTTTAAGAAAAAAATAAAGTCATTTCAAATTTATCGATTTAAATATGCCATAATATTTGTCACTTTTGAAAGTTGTGATCCTTTAAATATTTTATTACATAATTGTGGCTATAAAAGTTTTCATTAAAAAAAATAGAAATGTTAAAGCAGTAGTAATTGAATTCAATCTTTTCTTGATCTCCAGATGTAAATTTTTTTTTTTTTGGTGGTATTATGTCAATCTTTCTCTACCTTGATGCTACGGCAATTACTTGTACACTTAACTGTTGTTGCTCTAGCTTTCTTAGTTGAGATTTAATGGTAGGCTGATATTATTGTAGTTAAATTTTGACCTGACAAATGTAAATGGACGACGTAAACCTGAAATCCCATAGAGATAAATTGCCTCATAACACTTGCAATCTCTAAAAGTCCATGTGGATTAACGAAGAACAGAACATAATCAAAGCAATAGATCCATATTGATGATGCCAACTAGTATATATATAGATTTAGCTGTATCCGCGCCCTTATATTAGGTTCAATATCAATATTTGTACGGGACTCTATTCAGTTTGTCTAGTGGTTTGTATGTCAATCTAGGAATAAGGTGAGATTTGTGATCCTCTAGTTTTAGATAATCAAGATAAATATTCAGTACAGGAAGGAAACAAGCTCAAATAAAGCAGAATGAACATAAAGGATTCATATGGCCTAAGACATAGCATATAGCTTGTGTTCTTGTAGTGTTTGCAAAGCTGTCTGCATGTGTTTCTCGTGCTCTCATTGGCTCCGGGAGTATACCAATATGTCATCGGTGAAAACAATGACTAATATGTTGAGGAATGGTTTGAAAACTCTATTCATAAGGTCAATGAGATGCAGTTGTTATTGCTATTACTTCTGTTATTATTGTGATATAATATTTCTATTTGTTGATGGTTTTCTTCTACTCTCTACAGGGATGATATAGTCTTCAAAGATCCCCTAAATAATTTTACTGGCATCGAGAACTATAAATCGATTTTTTGGGCTTTACGATTCCATGGAAGGATGTTCTTTAGGGCTTTGTGGATAGATATTGTTAGTGTATGGCAGCCTGTAGAAGGCATGATAATGGTTCGATGGACTGTTCATGGCATTCCCCGTGTTCCATGGGAAAGTCGTGGTCGATTTGATGGCACTTCAGAGTATAAACTAGACAAAGATGGGAAGATTTATGAGCACCGGGTTCACAACATTGCGCTGAATGGACCCCCAAAGTTCCATGTACTCGCTGTGCAGGAATTAATTGGATATATCGGCTGTCCCTCCACACCAAAGCCGACTTTCTTTGAGATCTCGTTCCATTCCCTGGATAACATTATGCCAGTGGAGAAATTTGCCGAGTTCAGACTTCACCTTGGTTCAATTTTAGCCTCCGTTAAAAGAGATGAGGAGGAAGAATCACAGCAAAAATAGCATTGTGACAAAGTGCTAAAAGTTTTGATGGAGCTTAGCGCTGGTTTCCAGACTTGCACCAGTGCTCTACGTATTTATACATACATATTATATATAACTTTCAGGGTCAGCTCGATGTATCTGGAGTTCGTTCTTGTCTTCTGGTTTCTACTTCTCATCTGAGTTTGAAAATTTTACAGCTGTAAATTTTTGTACAGTATAGCTTACTACTGAGTTTGCAGTTATTTTCTAGCTGAATATGTTCTCCACAATTTGTAATGAAATATTTCCCTGCGTAGAAGTTGTGATATCCGACACATAAAATAGTTTTGAAGAATTTACAATTCTGCTATTTGGTCTGATGTTACTTTGATAGTTTTAGTTTAGAACTCTATGGCATCCTGCAATCATTTTCTTTCTCAGAAGATATTTCATTTAGGTTGAGCTTGAAGATTATACAACTGGAAGCAACATTCCTAGAAAATAGTACTAACTACAATGTGTAGTACTTGAAACTCAGTGATCAATCTTCAATGGTTGTTCTTCTCAATCTTTCCTATACAGAATATTAGTCCTAAGAGCTAATTATAGTATAATATTAAATCCAGTTATACCATCATTCTTTGCCTTGGTTCTTCTCTAAATAACTTTCGCATATGGGAAATGAAATGAAATGAAAAGAAACGTCCCTACTTTGTTCTCTATTTGCTGGTTAACTAACATGACTGAAGTAGTTCAAGCTCGAAGTCAGGCTTCATAAACAAGAGAGTATAAAGAGAACCATACTGTTATCAAGAAAGAAATAAGATGACCATCTTCACCTTTTCATTAGTACAAGTTAAAACTCTTAGGTAGGCAGATAACAGCAAATTAACTTGCTTTATTTAGGCCTTAAAGATGGCTTAGAGCAATCCAGGGGCGCCCTGTTTATTCAGAACTTAAACAGCACCCCTGATAGCAGAGCTATAGCCACTTTGAACATCAAATTTTCTATTCCAAAGCATGACACCTCCATACTTTGGAGACCCCTTTAGAAATGGTAAAACTTGTGACATTAGCACTTGCTTTGGAATATAGCCACTACCCGCGCCTGCCTTGGCTGCTGGAAGTCCAATATACAACTTCTTTGCAGGGATTGATGTCCACTGATTCCACCTCCTCTTGAAATTTTCTGAATTGCTCATGAACTCGCACTCGGGAATGTTGTAAAATTGGACCCAAACATAGTCAAATAAGCCAGTTTGCAATGCACCGTTAAGAAGTTTATCAGGAAAAGGACATTGTGGTGCTGCAGTTAAGTATATCTTTTTGCCTGTCAAAAACATAGTAAGTGAATGAGTTTTGCCACTCCTCTAGTGGCTTGAAAATCTAGAATTGATGTTCTAATGACATTTTCATTTTATGTTGGAGAAATCCCTTGGGGGCTTCTGGCACGATATTAGTTAGTGCACAAGTTTAAATCACATTCTTTTTTCCTATATCAGAGAACATTTCTTCCGGAGAAATTCCCTGCGCGCTTCTGGCCCGACACCAGTTGGCTCTCATGGTTTGAACTCGGAGGAGTATGAGCTCGCCCTTTTACCCTTCTTCCAACTTAATTACCAAGTTTCTCTGTGGCAGAGCTCAAACCCGTGATGTTCGTCTAATTAACCAATGCATCACATGTTCTGTCCTTACCACTGAACCAAAGTGTTGCGTTCAATAACAATCAAAAAGGCTACTCGGTGCACTAAGCTCCCGCTATGCGCGGGGTACGGAGAAGGGCCGAACCACAAGGATCTATTGTACGCAGCCTCACCCTGCATTTCTACAAGGGGCGAGCTGTTTCCACGGCTTGAACCCATGACCTCCTGGATCTGGTCACATGACAACAACTTTATCAATTAAGCAAAGGCTCCCCTTCAACTTATTCAACAACCAAATTACAATTATTTTCTTTGTGCTTGGTTAACATGGGATACTGCAATTCTTGGTAATTCTACAATGGGAACCATGATATTCAACAACACATGATGATATCCATCCTTTGGCTTCAGGGGCGGAGCTAGCCCCAGTAACTTTTGTCCAAACCTGTATTTGTCTTAAAAAGTTATTGAATTATGCACAAATTATTAACTTAAAAGAATCAAAATATAAGTTTTTCGAATCCTGGTTCCGCCTCTGTTTGGCTTTAAGAAAGAGTGCGTTTGACACACCTCCT